>JAASFO010000290.1:0-27333 GCA_023333815.1 Globisporangium recalcitrans
CTGAGTGAACTGCCGCTCGCCAAGGACTGCTTTGACCGCGAGGACCACGCGTCGCCGCTGTTCAAGTTCCTGTTCACGCACCAGCAGAGCTCGGAGCTTCTTCTCTACTCGCTGCGTTCCTTCTCGAGCATCATGGAGCGATCACCCGCGAGCCGCCACCACATTCGGAACCACACTTCCGCGTTTTCTTTCCTTCTCGAGCGCCTCGTAGATGCAAAACCCGACACGCAAGACTCGAAAGTGTGCGTTGCGATCCATTCGCTCGAGTGCTTGTCCATGGAGAAAGAGATCGCGCTCTGTCTCGCGTCATTGAGTAGGCTCACGCTGGTGCCCAAGCTTTTGCTGCTACCCATGGACAACATCAGTCGCCAGACGCAGTACTTTGCGACCGAGATGATCGGGTACACGGCGTTCTTCGACCACGCCGAGAAGCTCCAGCTGCAAGAGCAAATGGTCGCACGGATGCTCTCATTCGCTGCGTCAGACAAAGACGGACTGGTCACTTCGTCGTCGATCAAACTCGCGTTGTGGGCTTTGGCGCAGCCCGCAAACTCGACTTTGTCACCCGAAATATGTAAATGGATCGGCGGCGACCAGGATCGGCTCGATGTGCTCATCAAATGTGGACTGCTACCGCCACAGGATCTGGGGATCGCCTCGGTGGTGATCGGGTACGCGCTCTCGATCATCATTCGCATTGTGGACGTCGACGAAGTCGTGTCAGTCCTAGTGGAGAAACGCATCTGTACCCCACTGTCGATGCTTCTCGATGCTGTGGAGCAGGGTATCCGGCTCTCGGCGCTAAAGATCCTCTCGCTCTTGCTGCCGAGGTACACCGCGATCGATTTCACGACTGCTGGTAGCCCCAGTATTGAAAGTACCACCACTGGTAATCGCAACGAAAACTGGTCAGCAGTCCTACGACACTTGGTCGAGTGGATGGAAGTGTACGCTCGCGATCCGGCCAGCTGCTCGGTTGGTTCCCTCATAGACGCATACGCGAGTCTGAGTTTCATCTCGTCGCTTTCAAACGCTGCTGTTGTGGCGAACGAGTTCCAGAACGGGATCACGCGAACAGAGATCGCAGAGATTGCAGCAAACACAATGGCGCATTTCGACCCCAAAGCTGCAGAAGCAGTCCCATCCAGCCAAACGGATGCACTCCAAGAGCGAATCCTGCTGTGCGCGCTCAAGGTCTGCTGCAACCTGATGGGGTTCTCGTCCACATACAGCGACAAATTCCTGGAGTTTGGCGTCCCATCGATCATGGAGAACATCTTGCACCTGGAGAACCCGGAGCTCCAGTTGGAGACGCTCAGGTGCATAAACCGCCTGGCAAACCTCGCGCCAGAGAAGAACCTGCAGTTCGCGTCCTACCGCTGCGTCACGCGCTTGAAGCAGCTTTTGGCTCTCGCGACAGCAGCGACAAGTCTCACGATCGCCGCCAAAGTCACACCTCTGCTGGCTTTGATGGCGAAAAAGCTGCCTTCTCTCCCTGGGCTTTGCTGTCTGGACGGCATCGAGATCGTTTCGAACCTGGTTCTTGGAAACTGGACAGCTCAACGCTCGGAGCTGGAGATTCGTGTCACAGAGGACGGCTGCGAGATGCTGTCGTCCATGTTCACGCCGTCGGATGAGAACGTGTTTGCTTTGTACGACCGGACCAAGGTGATCGCCAAGCTGTTTGAGATTGTATCAAGACAACAGCAGCATAAAGGCGGCAGTGCACCACCACCAGAGCTCCCACTGCGGGTGCTGGTGAAAATGTCCGACTACTCGCCGAGCCATCCGCGGTTCGTGGACTTGCTGCCTGCGCTCTGTCGCCTGCTGGTTGGGAATTCGGAGCGGCTGGGGACACACTCGCACAACCTGATCCTTTCGCTCCTGTTCAACATCTTCTGCCGTGGGTTTGCAGACAGCAGCTCCCAATCCCAGGCTCTAGCAGCTGGCGAAAACGCTGTTGTGCCACAGTTGCTGCCACTCGCACGATGGGCTTCAGTGCCCAACCCCAGCTCCGTGGAGATCGTGCTCAAGCTGCTCTTCGCGTACATGTCGAGTGTGAGATACAAGGCATTGCTGAACGATGGCGCGAACATCCCGTCGCTACTGGAACTCGTCGGTACGAACGCTGTGGAAGTGGCACCCGCGGCTGCCCAGCTCCTGCTGTGCGCATCCGACGAGCGCGAAGTGCAGATCGCGATCACAGTGGAGGACGGCATCGGGTCGCTCGTGCGCACGCTCCAGCGCACTCCTCATTGGACGCTGCAGTGTTTGATCCTGACGATTCTGCGCAACATGAGCTCAGACTCAGAGATCCAAGTGCGCATCCTGAATGAGAACGGCGTCGTGCGGCTGATCGAGTTTGTGAAAGCGCGCAAAGCCGAGCTCTTCGCGTTGGACGAGCGTCTCGCGCCAGATCTCCCACACGTCAAGCGCGGCTCCCCAGATCGTGGCGGCAACGGGGCTCGCGAGCCTCATTGAACTGAACGGACTGCAGGTTGAGAGCGAGAAGGTCGACGGACATGACAGCGAGCGCGCGACGACACTGGAGGCTCTTTCGAATCTGGCGAGGACAGTTTCGATTGTCCAGCAATTGCTGAACGCGAAGCTCCATGAGCTCTTCCTAAAGTACGTGCTGCACTCGGGTGGTGGGGAGCTTCGTACAGATAGTCTGGGCGGTGAGCGTGGTCGCTGCGAGAGACTTGCGTTCGCTGGTCTGTGCTCGTTGTGCCACGAGAACAGAGACGTTCGATGCGCCTTGGGCTCAAAAGAGGAGCTCATTCCATTGCTGGAAGCGAACGTAGCACTGTCTCAGTCGACAAGCCTCTCAGCGACGACGACGACACTGAGCGATTCGCTCGCGCTTCTCCAATACTTGAGCAAGACGAGCGATGGCCGCAAGAGCATCTTTCTCAAGTCGTCCAGCGTCTTCATCCAGACACTCTGTGGCCTCATTTGCAAGGCGTTGTCCCCATCATCGCCCATCGCTGGCGACGAGAGTGCAAAATGTCCGGTCCCAGCAAACAAAGCATCGCCTCCAAGCCCAGCTGCGATCACACGAGTGAAGTTGATCGCGAATTTACTGACCGACATCTCGCAGGAGCGTTTCCGAGTCGACTGGCAGTATGATGGGTTGCTGACCCTTTCCTCATTACTGGAAGTGCTGCTCACGAATCACCAGCAGCCAAAACTGCAGCTGACGGCGCTTCAAGTGCTCAGCGGCTCGTTCCTTGGCGCGTCGTTCTACTTCCAGCTGTCGCCGCAGATGCTGGGCGATTTGCTCAACATCCTGTTGATCAGCGCCTCGAAGCGGCACTGCTCGCTCGCAGAAGACACATTGCAGCACAACATCCGAGAGGTGCTGCGTAGCGAAGTGAACGCGGGTGCGTTCGAAGCCGTCACCGAGCAGCTCCTCGCGACGCACTCGCAAGTCTGCTGCACTAATGGCTCTCTCACGAAAGTGAAAAATGTGGATCCAAACGCGTTCGTGGTGAGCTGCTCGTCAGAGAACTTGCTGCTCTGGAACCTCTTTGCCGAGTGCCTCTCTCCACCTGTTCAGCACACCCAAAGGATACTCGACCGCGCCAAGCTCTCTCAATGGCTCTGCCTCATCGAAGATTTCTTTGGCGCGTTCCGCGATTGGGACAAGACTCGACCCCACAAAGTCGCGGTCTCGATGCGCGAGACTTCCATCAGCATCAGCATCGACGATGACATGTTGCTACCTGACGCTGCTGCCATTGAGCGCTCAAAGACTCCAGTGAGTTCGATGTCTCACGGTGACGCAATGCTTGCAAACATCAAGGTCGCGTCGGTGCTCACACGACTGGCAGCCACCTCAGCAATCAAAGTGGAGGGACACAATGAGAGCGATGCTGAAGAGAAAGCACTACACGCCAGAAAGCAGAGTGTCCGCACCTGGTGTTTGGAGGCGCTCTGGGAGAAAACGGACTCGCACGACCAGCACCACGCACTGGTTGAAGGTGCGCTGACAGCATTGCTCGATGCTCGCGATGGATGGGGCGAAAACTGTCTCCTTGCAGCGTGCAAAGGCTACGCGCGCATGGGCGTGCTCCTCGCCAAGCTGCTGCAGATCTTCCATTCGCCCTACCGCGCACTCAACCAGTCGAGGCACCTGCTTCTCCAGTTCCTGCTGACGCTCGTCGCACGGGCAGCTTCGTCGACGAACTCAAGGCATCGGACATTCAAAGCGCGATTGAGCTCGTCACGGTCGGTTCGGTCTTCGAAGTTGGCGACGGCAATGGCGATAACAAAGAAGAAGAGCTCCTTATCTCTCAAGGTGCGCTGGCACGGAGCTGCGTCATCGGGCTGGTGAAAATCTCGAGCGTGCGCAAATTCGTCGACTTGTACCTGCAGGAGTGGAGTCTGAACGCGCTGCTGACGGCGGCATTCGCACGGAAGGAGGCGACCAAGCCAACGATTTCCAGGAGCGCGCGAGTCTCTCATCGCCTGAGATCACTCAGCTGCTTGGGATCGCGACTCGGATTTACCAGTGGCTCGGATCGCCGTCGTCGAGCACGACCGGATCCATAGAGGAGCAGAATTTGGTCAATGCATTGACGCTCGTGCAGACGCTCTCTCGTCAAGAGCTGCCACTCATGGAGCAGGTGCTCGAACTGCTCAGCTGGTTGCTCAGTGACGCCGAGTGCTTCCAAAATGTCTGTCTTCATTCGCCACTACTCAACGCTTTTCTTCCATTCCTGCTGGAATACAGCGACGATGGCATTGGGTTACTGCTCGGAGTGCTAGAGCGGTGTATCCACAACACACCTCGCATCGACTACTTGAACGAGCTCTTGAGCGCCATGCTAGCGTTTGTCTACAAGAACGCTCCACGCCTCAGCAAGTCCTCCTTCATTGGCATCCGAGACTAGTTGTTGCTGTACATCTTGCTGATCATGAAGCGACTCGGGGAGGAAGGTTTGTCCGGGAGCGAAGTGTACGAGCACGCGATCCAGCTTGTTCTCACAAACATTCGCGCGCCAAACGGGTTTGAAGCCCGCATCAGCTGGGATCTGCTGGGCATGCTCACAGAGTTCGACCCCGCGATCGTCACGATCTTCAATTTCGACGGCATCCAGATGCTTCTCCGTGAACTCTCTGTCGAGATGACCCAGCAGCCGAGTCGGACCGATAGCAGCGGCGTTCTGTCGCCGAGATCCCAGGCGTCCACTTCACACTACTTCCGGATGGAAGCGCTCAAGTGCTTGTCCAAATCCGCTCGCACGCACGACGAAGTGCTCTTCGAGATTGGCGAAACCTCGGGCATCGGAGCCATTCTATTCGCTGTCCTCGCCGATGCAGATCCACAGAGAGAAGCAGCAGGAGCAGCGAGTATCGGCGAGTGGCAGGAGCACGCAGCCCACTTGATCGCCCGGATCGCTTCCCAAGAGTACCTGCGCGCGTCGCTGCTCTCCCAGGACCACGTCTCGACCCTGATCGAGTCCATGGAATCGGTTCACTTGAAGGTCGTGCTGCATTCTCTCGAAGCGCTCTACAACCTCTGCGAACTCGCCATGTGCCTGGATGCGCTGGTGCGCCATGCCACAGTGCCTGTCCTTGACCAGATCTTGTTCTCGCCGCTCGCTGAGGGGGAGAACCAGAAGAAGACCGAGGAGTTCGTGCTGGGCATCCTCGGGAGCATGTGTTCCGAGAACAAACTCATCTGCCGCCGTGTGGTCTCGTCGAACCTGGTACCAAAGCTGAATTTGTACCTCAACTCGTCAAGGAAAAGCGTCCATCACAACGCGACCTGGGTGATCAGCTGTCTGTCGAGAGACGTCGAGCTCGTGCCGAAGCTCCGCGACCACGGCGTGCTGGAGACGCCCTGCAGCAAACTGCTGGACTACGATCCCCGCACGACACAGTGCAAAGCCCTTGGCGCACTGGCGAACTTGGTCGCTCTGAGTCGCGCGTCGATCATCGCAACTGACGAAATGCTTGCACGGGAGATCATCAAAGTGACGGTCGAGGCGATCAACCGGAGCATCCCGAACTCGCAGGCTCAGCACGCGATCGCAAAGGGTTTGAGCGTCTTCGAAGCGATCGCAGTCCAGGACTGCGGAGCCAAGTCCATGCTTTCCGAAGAAAACGCGATCCAGATCACTTTGGCTCTGCTCGGAGCCCCGGACGCCAAAGTGCGCTTGAAAGCGCTCCACGTCGCCACAAAATGGGTCGAGGAGAATCACGAAGCGGAGCAAATCCGAGAGCTCTTCTCGGACGCGGTCCTCTTGCATCTCGTGCGAGCCGAGCGAGGCGCTGTTGGTCGCGCTTGCACTCTTGAACTCGCTCTTGAATGACGAGTTCCTCAAGGAGAAACTCGCGTCGATGACCTACGAAGTGCTGCTGCGGCTCGCGGTGACCCACACGTCACAGAACGTGACCACTGGACAGAGCAAAGTGCTGGTGGAGAGCTTGAAATCGCTCGCTGCGATGACAAAGTCGGACAAAGTGTCGGTTGCGACGTCGTCTGAGATTGTGAACAGCGTCGAGCCGCTGATTTTGTTGCTGCAGACGTCAGCGTCCGACTCGATCCGCATCGACGCGCTCTACTTGCTGGTAAACTTTGCCTCCGCGATCGAGTTGCGCGCATCGATGCTCTGCTGTGGGATGCTGCAGGCGCTGGTCAGTATGCTCGGCACTGCAGTGAACTTGGGAGACGAGAATGCCGTCCAGCTCTGTTTGCTCGGCATGGCGCTGCTCACTGCGATTGATTTCAGCGACTCCATTGCGGATCTCGCTGGTACGAAAATCGAGCTCCTAGTGGGACTGCTGAACTCCGAGAACCCAAACATTCAGGCGAACGCGGTGTGGGTGCTGTCCAACATTTCTCCAGCAGGTAAGAGTCCTTTGTTTCGGCAATCTGGTGCGAACTGCAGGCGATAACGCTTGACTGACATGTTTTCCGCTTGCCTCTCTTTGTGTCCATGTAGAAAGCCTAAAGAGCGCGATTGCAGCGCTCGGTGGTGCCACCACGCTTCAGGCGATCTTGAGCGAGACAGTGAGCAGTGCGGATACCACCATATCTGCTCCGAGCGCTCGCCCAACATCGTCGTCCATGCGGATCCGAGAGTACGCACCAAAAGCTATCAAGTCGCTCGGGTTTGCTCCACTAACTGGTGGAGGAGGGTCCCATCTGCCGTCGTCGCCGTCATCGTCGTCCTAGAGAGAGGAAGAGAGTACGCAGCAGCGAATAGCATCCGTTTCGTGCTCCTGTAAGAGAGAGTGAGCTACCGATCGCTCACATAGAGAGAGAACTTCATAAGACAGCAGCCACAGATCTTACCTTCGCCTCTATTTCCAGTTTTCTCTTTGAGCTTGCCCGGGCTTCGACTGCATGTGAGTGCGATTGAGTCAAGGCTGTTTGCTCACTATAAATACTTCGTGGTCTTGATCGCCACTCGCGCTTGTGTTGCTGACCAAGTGGCGTTGGTCTGTCTGTCTTATCGGAGAGTATATCCGGCTTTTTCCACTCCTTCGTCTTCGCCATCTCGCCTTCGTTTGGTGGTGTCACTGTCCAAGAAGTGCGCCAGGTCTGCATCACTTGGGAGGAGGAGCGTGCGGCGACTGGGACGAGATCAGCGCAAACTGCATGTTGGTGGCGACTGTGGAGTAATAGACGACAAACGTGTGGCTAGCTCCTAGTCTTCTTCGGCTGACTCGCGCGAGAACGACCGGACTATGGGAGGCGGAGTGTCCAAACCTGCAGCAGTGCTCCCGCCACCTCCCACTCCTGTCATCGAGGGACCACCGCCATGCGAAGCTGCTCGGAAAGATTCGACAACGAAACGCAAAGGCTCCGCGAACCAGCCCAAGAAAGAGGCGACCGACATCGATGGCCGCATCGTCCAGACCCCTCGCGACTTGAGCCTCAAACGGCAAACTGCGAACGCCAAGAGCATGAACTTTGAGCGGATCGCACTCAAGTTCGGCATCGCGTACGAAGCTTTCGAGACCATCCACTGCATTTACGACCGGTTTGCCAGCGTAGGTTGACTGCTCTTGGTCCGTGTGGGCAAGAAATTGTAGCGTGGCGGCACTTGGTTTTGACTCGGGATCTTCTGCTCGTTTTCTTACTGACGTTGTTGCTTCAGGAGCAAAAAGGGGGACTGGATTACGACGGACTCAAGGCTGCCCTCCACGGACTCGGTGCGCACATGAACGAGAAGGACATGCGCGAGATCTTCTACGAGTCCGACATGGCGCGCGACAACTCGCTCAGCAAGAACGAGTTCATCGTGTCGCTCGCGATTAGCTACTTGCTGGGCTTGATCATGAATGTCGACCACATCTCGAGGTCGCTGGGGCATGTTCCTGACGAAGTCATCGTAAATATGAACGCCGAGAAAGCGCAGACGCCTCGTGATGCCTCCGCAGCCGATCGACCGAATGCATGGAGTGCGAACGGAGAGATCCAAACACCGCGCGAACCTCAGAGCGCTCGAGACACCAGTTACCACTTCGCCGAAGGCTCGCCCGAGCTGATCGCGAAGGCGCTGGAACTCATGGTGAACGCGTACTTGCTCTTTGACGATGACGCGAGCGGCACGATCCAAGTGAACGAGGTGCGGAATGTCATGCGCAAGCACAACAGCTCGACAGCCAAGCTGCAGCGCAAGGCGAGCGGCATGAACTCGAAGGCGATTCAGGTAGAACGGATGAAGGAGCTGGACGTCGACCAGGACGGGACGATCACCTTCCAAGAGTTCGTGCTGACATTCCAGAAGTGGGTCAGTAGCGAAGACGACGGTTTTGTATGAGAAGGAGAGCCCCACGATTGACACCAGAAGGAGATCCATACCGATTGAAGAGGTGGCATCCTGTCTTCGAGACGCGAGGGGTGGAATGCCGACGAGGTCCAGCTGAGCACGCTTCGTACTTGCAACGTCTTCTTTTATAAAATGTCAATTCTTCAGCAACAAATCTCTACGACTCCTACCTTATGATCTCTCTCTCACAAAGCCCTTACCAAATCGCATCATCACTCTATTCACAGTGGAAAAGGGAACAACGAAGCCTCGACACAGCAGGAAACTCGATCTCCGCCTGCTCTGCTTTACATCTTGGACTTGAGTCCGTCGCGGGTCTTCGCGGCGCGCTCCAAAAAGAGGTTGAAAATGTATGGCCACCAAAAGTTGGTCGTGCGGTCGTAGATCGAGTACACGAAGCAGTACACGACCCAGATTGTGTACACTGTGGTTCGCGATTAGAGCAGGAAAGGTTACAGGTGTGAGCAGGCAAAGGCAAACTCATCGCAGAATACAAAATGCACCAGCACTTACAGGGGAAGAAGCTCATCATCACGACTGGAAGCATGAAGAATGACAGCGTCATGGCGAACCAAAGCTTGAAGACCGACATGATCGACGACTGGATAGACACAAATAAAAGAACACGTGAGCCTCCGGCAAACAGCCAACAGCCACTCAGCGCAATTGCTGCACATTCACGTACCGGGAGCGAGAGCACGGACACCTCTTCGTTTACCACTGGGAACTTTTGGTTCTTGATGAAAAAGTTCAGGCGCTCCTCCTTCTCTAGCCAGCGCGCATCCAAGAATTTTTCCAGATCCTGCGTCGCCTCCTCGTACGAGTACTTCTTGGAGTGGATAGCGACGTGCTTCGGACCCTGACCCGCGAGCAGGCTCTTCATCGATGGCACGTCGGTATCGGTTTTGCGTCCGTAGCCCATCTCGAAAGTTGGCACTTCTCCAGAGTACGTTGGGAACGCAATAGTCATGTCGTAGATGTCTGGCTTCACGTCACCAACGGCGTCCAGGATGATCTGCAGACCCGACGTGCGGGGAAGCAGCACGCGCTCAAACTTTGGACGATTCAGCCTGAACAACACAATGTGAGAACAACCCTTTCCGAAAGAACGCGCGCAGCGGTGCACCATTGCTTCACTTACTTTTCTGCGAACACCTGCGACTTGGCGACATACTCTTTGTGGATGGTGGTGCCCTCGGGGAAGATCACGAGCCAGAATGGGTAATCGTCGCCGATCAAGCTGTCCATGTAGGCTGCAAAGCATAGTTGTTCATTGCTCATCAGTCAGCAATCCTCGTCCGTGATAATTCATGCAACGGCTCTTCAACTCCTAAAGCTGCTGCTCTACCTTTGATGTGCACCGAGTCGTGATCAATGCTGCGCCGGAGGAACAGGAATTCGAACAATCGCATCCCCCATCCGATAATTGGCACATACTTCAGTTGATCCTTGAGCACGATCTTGATGTTCCCAGCGCCATTGTGCGCTCGCGCCGCTATTTGACCAGACACACACAGCCATGAGCGAGAGAGCACAGCGTGAACCGAAACTGCAACCAAATAAACAACAGCGATCTCTCGCATGCGTGTGTACCTTGCCAAATGTACCACCAGTCCGCATCCACTTGGTGGTTCGCAATGATGATCGCAGGTCGCACCGTGTCCGTCGGCACCTCTCCGCTGTTATATTGCCGTTCCGCCCAACAAGCAAAAGCGCCATAAACACCGTGATGAGACACAGGCGTCAACATCCCCAAACAGATCAGCTGCTGGCGGCATTTTCCTTTACGTACGTGATCACGAGCTTCGCCTCAGGAAAGCACGATGACGCCACATCGACCCACAGTGACTGCACGAACGACCTGCGCTCATTTAAATCACACACACACAAGAAGGCACGTCAGTATCATTTCCCCGCCCACAGAGCACGCACCCACGCTCGCCCTGATTCGTAACTAATACACGCATACGCACCCCATGAGGCGCCGGTAGAGCACATTGTCGAATGGCCGCACGAGCAGCCAGAGCGAGAACTGGCAGAAGTTGATCACCGCGCTGTTGCAGAGGATCCAGAGCAGGTTCACGGCCGAGTACACCTGCACAATCATTCTTTCTCGCTTTCCCTTTCGCTTCTTCTTCTTCTTCTTCTTCTTGCTGCTGGCAGTCAGTCGCTTGAGTGCTTGGCGCCGAATTGGAGAATGAACGAGGAGAGTGAATGCGGAGGCTCAAACAGCCGAGAGCAACGCAGCGCGCGTGTCTTCTTTCTTTGTTGACGCGGCTCAGATGATGCAGAGCACACACTGCAGATTGCGGACGTGAAGGTGGAATGTTGCTGGATGCGTGTTCTGTGCGGTTACGGAAATGAAGATGTGATGCGGGTGTGTTCTGAAAGTGTCTCGCTTGCCTTCTGTTTCTTCACGTGTAGCAAGATCGGATTGCAATTGCAGCTAGTCTAGACAATCGCATGATTTGTTCAGTATTGAGTGTGTGAATAGAAAATAGCTTTGCTGTTCTTGAAATGAGTCTGATCGCTGCTTGAAACGGTCCTGAGTTGTGAGTGCATCATAACATCAAAGCAAGCATCCAATAACCCAACACTGACGAGCTCGCTGTTGTTGGATGATTGCTCCAAAATCTGACTTTTTCAGAATTCATCCGGTTTTTCAGTTCAAAATTGATGACACCAGCGCGTCACCGAAATCTGAAACGGATCACACAAGTCACACAAAGCGCTTCTCAAGCCAAAAACGAATGTGTCAGCCACAACCAGCACAGTCGATATGCTGTGTAGTTCCATTGACACGACTGCAAACCAGAGAGCCCAAGCAGATGAAATGAGCTCCAGCGCATGCGCTTGCCTTCGACCCAGCAACGAGAGCAGCGAGGCACTGCAGCGGCGCCTCCACCAGGTCCGTTGTGGAGCTTCAATGTAGCCATGTTCGCATTTGCCTCGCAGCATCATTTGCTAACGCTCTCGCTCTCTGTTCCCGCAATGCAACTAGCTGGAAGGTAAATGGCGCTCTTCCGAGACGATCTTTGTCAAGTCAAGCTGCCGCAGGTAAGTAAGCGACCAAGCGCTCTCCATTGCATCGTACTGCTAGCGTCTAGTTCATGCGGACATTGGTCCACTATCCTGTAGCTTCTCGAGCAGATCGAGCTCAGCCGCGAGCAGTGCGCGATGGCAATAGCGGACACCGAGACCCAGCACCTGTCAAAGCTCCGAGCTGCTAGCCTGCAGTTTGAATCGCGCAGAGCGATCTTCAAAGAGAGACAACGCGCAACTTTCGCTCTGCTGCACAAGGTCAAGCGTGTGGAACTGCGTCACCGGGCTTTCTACGTACGTGCGCCGGTTGTTGCTGGTGCTGTTGTTTGCGCCTGGCAAGTCCACAGTTTGCAGACAACCGCTCAGGAGCCCTCTCCTCCATACAAGCAGCACAGTCGTCAACAGCAACAAGACCGATTTGCTCAAGATTTAAAGCAGCGGTTCTACTTTTCTTCGCTGGCGCACCAGCAGCAGCAGCGGACGCAGACTGGAAGCGGCGGCGACGCGTCGATCCTGCCGCTCTCCAGAAGCGCCAAGCCAGCTGGAGTGCAGCAGCAGCCGCACTGCCGCTCTCGTCAACTTTACGCATTCCATCAGCAGCGCAGAGTCGACGACGGAAATCGTCAGCAAAATGCTAGTGGCGAGCTGACGGTGCATCGAGTGGACCCTAGGTGTACCACAAGTCGATCGAACGCTGCTGGTCCTCTGTTGACTCTCCCGCAATGCTCCTTTCATGGTCCGTAAGCATATATCACGGCATCCACATTGGGATCCAGCACACTTTTCCAAGCACGAATGAGAGCAGAACTAGCACAAACACTCCTGGTCGGTCATGCTGGGACTCGAACGAAAAGGATCCCTGCGCCACGTTCGACATGCTGGGACTCGTTGGGTGATGATGCATTTTGGCTCTCGAGTTGAAGTGTCACTCGCGTTCCCTATCACGCCGCCGTTACGGAAAATGAAAAGAACCTCCTTTCAAGATCAAGCATTTCTGGCGAAGATGCAGAGAACTTCGCACCGACCGATTGCGAAGAAGAGCCCAAACACCGACCTGCTCGGTCTCATGGCCAACGCTGTGAGAGAGTGAGCGAGTTGGACATCAAGGCAGTCAGTTGTTGATCAGTCATTGTCGCGTGCCACTCACACGAGTCTCTTTCGCGCCGAGCATTCATTCGTCCCTCACTTTCGCCACATGCTCGCTCACACACAAGGCTGCATTCCTGGCGAGAGGTCGATGAGGACGCTGCGCTGGCGTCGAAAGCAGCGCGTTGGCTCTCCTGCTGGGCTTCTTCTCTGTGTGTGGCTGGTTCTCGCACTGCTGCTCTCGGTCTCCGCCGGTGAAGAACTGGCGCGCCAGCCAGCGAACGAAGACATCGCGCCACGAAGCACCGCTGATGTGCTCCGAGCCGTTATGAGCCACGACTTCTGGTTCTCGTCTCGCGCAGTGGCAACCAAGAAGAGAACAACAACGCCACCCACACCTTCGCCATCCCCATCGCATTCTCCATCGGCGTCGCCATCAAAGACGCCTTCAGTGGAGGCAAAAGACGCTGGGTACGCTAAACAAGACCCAGAGGACGAAGAAGACCAGCGTCAAGGCTCGAATGGGGACCACAGCGGCAGCAATGCCAACGACGAAGCCGCGGTCTCGGTCTGGACGCCCACGTCCATCACGCAGGACAACGTGCGCATCACGCTCGACAACGTGCGCTACCGCAACAACTACGAAAAGTACATCACCACGCGCCTCTGTCTGCACCGCGTCAGCCTCATCCGCAGCCGCCAGGTGGACGACCTCACGAGCTTCCTCTTCTCCGCGGACGGCTGCGAGAGCTCCAAGATCACGGCCACAGGTCGCTGCGACATCTACTACTGCAAGCTCGCGACCTACGAGCTCAAGGTGACGCAGAAAACCGCGAAGAAAGACATCTACATCGTCCAGTCGATCTTCAAGGCGCTCACGCAGAAGTCCATGAGCGAGCTCATGCAGCCGAGCAACTTGGACTTCACCGACCCGACAGCGGATGACGACGACGGTGGTGGTGGTGGCAATGGCGATGACAACGGCGACAATGGCAATGGGAATGCGAAGGAGCGAGCGCTGGTCCAGACTCCGAGTAGGAGTGCTGGAGCCCCCAGCTGTTGTCACCAAGTGCGGAGGTGAACTTGCCGAGAGCGCTGAGGCTGCCAGTGGAACCCGACGACAGCCATCCGTTTGCTGGTGAAGGGGGCGTCTCAGAGAACAGTGCGCTGCTCGTGAGCGCAGCATTTGCGATCGGGATCGTTGGTGTTGTCATGTATCGGAGGGCTCGATTCACTCGCCGCGGAAGACGAAGACGACAAGCGCTGTCAGCGCCACTGAGCGAGAGCTCGGGTCTGTTAGTAGTATCAGGAGTAGTTCCCAGCCAGCCCACGGACATAGTAGGTGTAGTGTAGCCAAACAAATGCAAGCTCGCGCTGGCAGAAGGAAGGTGACTCTTATGCAACAATGGCAACTACCACCTCTGTGTTTCTCCCCTGGGGGATATTGCCATCGATCTTCTAAGCCACTACAGCTGGAGACTCGCGACCGCCGCGCGGATATCGTGCAGCAGGTCGGCGTGCGGCGCGGGAGGCGGTTTGTTGCTGCTCTCCTTCTTGGTCTTCGCGACCGGCTCCCCGAACACGCAGTCGCACGCGTCACTATTCAGACCAGTCCTGCTGTTGTCACTACCATCACCAGCTTCGACAATGTTGAGGCTGTTTGTGAACTTGTGGCGAATGCCGCCTGTCGTCGCAAAGTACACGCTCAGCTGGATCGGATTCGCTTTCTTCTTCTTGTCGTCTACGGTCTCGGCTCCAGCGAGTTGCACGCGCACGCCGATCCCGTCGCTGAGCTTGAGCAGCAGCGAGCCATCTTCTTCGTCGCCCAGCGCGTCTGTGACTTCGTACTGCTCGTCCTTGAGATTCAGATCGCTGTCCCATCACCGCAGGATCGTGAACCCGTCGCGCTCGTGGTCGACGCTCACTGCGATGGCGCTGTTCGGCCACTTGGCGATCGCCGAGCCGTCCGCGCGGATCTGGGTTGCAGTGGTTGTGGTGTTTGGAAAATGGACTTCGGTAGGGACAACACTGCGCTTGCGATAGATGAGATGCTGCTCGCTTCCTCCTCTGGGCTTGGATGATGGGACTCTTCTTGTTGCGTGGGTTCTTGAGACACAGTCTCGGCTGGTGAGAAGCCTGCTGGATCAGCAGGTGCAGGATGAGACGGTGGTCCAGTGTCGTGATGAGCTTGAGACTCTTGATTGATGGACATCGGATCGTGGTTGACTGGCTGCTGGTCCTGAGAAAGAGGCTGCTGCTGCTCGTTCTCGTGGACTGGGATGTAGTCCTGAACGGGAAAGTTCCGCATGAACTCTTCTGCGATCTCCTGCAACCAATGCAGTGATAGTCGATTTCGAGAATTGTGAATACGCTCAAGCACACAATTGGTGCGATTGAGCAGCGTAGCATGGGGGAAGGGAGATCGCACCTGCTTGGTCTTCTTTCGGACAACTGTTGGTACTGACGGTGGCTTCGGTGGCGGAGTTGCAGGCGTCGAGGGCTTTGAATCTTCTGTTACCACCAAAGTTGCAGCATTAGCCCAGAGCAAACACAGCAAACTACAATCTAGACACTCGCACAAAGCACAGGTTACCATCAGATCGACTGGACAGTAGCGAAATGGAGTAACCTGTCGATCCTGTGGACAGTGTGTCTCACTCGCTGGCATGCCGCGCCTCGTCTCGAAGCTCCTGGTCGACCACAACAGTGTCCAGGCGCTCGAGCCACGGAAGCGCTCGCACCACGTCGGTCCTACAAAGAAGCAGCTAAGAGCCAGCACGGATCGCAATCGCAGGGACTGTGCGGCGACTCACACGTAAGAGGAGAGCTCCGTGCAAGGATTCGGGTGCAGCACGAGCGTCTGGAGCTGGTTCAGCGGCTGCAGATGCGCGATCTGCGGGCTCTCGATGCGATTGTGGTGCACGCAAAGCTCTCGGAGCTCGTGCAAGCCCGAGATCCAGCTCAGGTCTGCGATCTCGTTGCGTGAGCACTTGAGCACGCGCAAGCGCGAGAGTCTGGCGATCTCGGGGATCGATGTGATCACATTGTGCGTGATGTTCAAGTTCCGCAGCTGCACTGCCTGTTCATTGGTTGCAATCCATCAGAAACCAGGCACCAGAGCAAGCTGCAAGAGCAACTCCAAAGCCAGACTTGAGCAAAACTTGGTTGACTCCTACCTTTTCGAGACCTGCAATGCTCGCGAGGCTGTTGAACTGCGCAGCAGAGCAAACATGTCAGACGTGCTCAGCGGAAAGACGAGTTTGAGCCAGTGACACGTCACGCACCGCGACGCTCAGATGCTGCACAGTGGGGATCACGTGCGCCAGTTCCTGCAGACTCGTGAGCTCTTCGTCCACTGCAACCGCTCCGTTCGCGTCCACCACGCGCATCGCATTTGGATGTGGATCTATCTGTCTGAGACGCGTTTTGCTTTGTCAAGATGCTCACGTCGTTTCGAGCACCTGTCACTGTCTACATCCTGTTAGTTCCGAGATTGTCATTTGTGCTCGTATCTGTTTTTGCAGCAGATATGTGCTGCAAACTCACCATTCCTAGTCAAAACCAGAATCACTGACGACTGGTCAGTCAATCGCCATTTGAGGCACTCAAAAAGCAAGACAAGAAGACGAGCGAGCAGCAAGATGAACTTTGGCGGACTCATGGGCGGCGGCGGCAACGCGGCGCCGCAGCCGGCGCAGCCTTCCGAGCTCATGCTCGCCAAGGTCAACATGCAGTCGTACGCGGACCTCTTCGAGCGCATGTCGCGCGTCTGCTTCCAGAAGTGCAAGTTCAAGTACAACGACGGCCAGCTCAATGTGGGCGAGATGAGCTGCACGGACCGCTGCGCCGGCAAGTACATGCAGGCGTTCAGCGCGCTGAGCGTCAAGATGGAGCAGGTGGAGAAGGAGCTCGTGGCCAGCGCCAACATGAACGCGGGCGTGCAGTAGCCAGAGCCAGAGCAAGCAAGCAACGCGCAAGCTGGGGTTTCCGCCAAGTACAGATACAAACGTAAATGCAGCGACAAAGAAAGAAAGAGAGATGGAGATAAAGCTCAACAAGACACACGCAAGAGCATCACTGACGCGCGGCGAACGCAAGCGAGAACGAAGCTCGGTCGGTGTTGGGAAAGTGGTTGCTCTTGTTATATATAAATAGTGCTTTTGTGCGCGTGCCGTCCGTCCAAGTGCTTGTTTTGCACTATTCTGCGGTGTGCCACCGCCGAGTAGACTACTCCCTGCAGCTGCCATCGCGTTTCGAGGCTGTACTCGAGCCGCTCCATACGTCGTCGCCTCTGTGGTGCTGAAGCTCCCGCCGGCTTGTCGAAGACTCCCGTAGCTTCCCGTGTCGCTGAGCTGCTGGTTCTTGCTTTGGCCATTGATGCTGCTTCCGCTTGACGTTTTCTGCTCCGCCGATTTTTGGGGAGGCGTGAACGAATCGGGTTTGTCGAGCGAGGTATAGGATTCGCTGCGGTTGTGTGGCTGCGCTCCAGGTGTCGAGATTGTGAGCGGAACTGACACGCTGACATTGACCTGGAAGAACGGGTACTGGAGTGCTTGGCTTGATGTGGGACGCTGGTTCGGATCGTATTTCAGTAAGTCGGTCGTCAATTGAATCGCCTCTGGACTGGCGCGAGGGATAAGCTGAGCGAGTTGCGTGGGCACGAATTGCGGGAATCGGTAGTTCATCTGGGCTGCGAGTTTCACTCCTTCTGGCCACGTGCTGTGAGTTGGGTTCCCCAGAACAGAGCAAATCTTGTAGAGCTGGTCGCCTTCGCTACTTCCCGGGAACAATGGTCGCAGCGTGAACAATTCAGCCATGATACAGCCCATCGCCCACGCATCGATTGGAGAGTTGTACGTTGTGGATCTCAGCAGCACCTCTGGCGCGCGATACCATCTCGTCGACACGTAGTCAGTGAACGGAGGTCGAGAGCGGATTTCTCGCGCCAGTCCAAAATCTGCGACTTTGACAATGTCGCCTTTCACGAGCATGTTTTCGGGCTTGATGTCTCGATGGAAGAAGCTGTGCTTGTGCATGAACGCTAGCCCTTGCAGCATCTGGTACCTGGGAGGGCGGTGGCATAATGGTTGGAGTGAGCAACGACAAGCAGTCTGAAAGTCTATGTCGAAGACGTACATTCTTCTTCACCGCGACCAGAATTCAACAATCAGCAAACAGAACCAAAGCAACAGACACAGACGCACCATCAGCAAGCAACAACTCGCACTCTCGCTCGCATCCCCACTCCGATGCTATTACCAAGACTCTCTGTCCACGTGTGCGCTCCATAAAACAAGCAACAACAAAAGTATACAGCAATCGCGCTCTCCACGCACCACTTCGCCAGACTGCCGGTTCACGGCTTTGAGCACGGACCCGCACGTGCCGTCGCCCAGCTGCTTGGTGATCTTGTACCGATTCATCCTTCCGTCTCGCGTGCCACACACACGTCACGCGTTCGTCCGCACGCCGGACGTCTCGTGCTGCTGCGTTCTCCCCTGTGCGTCTCTGTGCGTCGCGCTCGCGTCGCTTGCGAAGGCTGCTTGCTCTCTGCAGAAACGCTGCTTGAGGAGCGATCGAGCGAGCGCACTGGAAAGCGCAAATGGCGCTAAAAATACACTTCAATTTGGACAAAAGTGAAGTCGTTTCTCAAAAATAGACCCAGCACCCAGCACCCAGCACCCAAATTGAGTGGGTGATCATTTTGGTCGAAGGAATGTATGCTTTACAGGAATGATGGCAGCTCACTGAATGGCTTCCTGGTATCACATTAGTACCCCCTGGTACACATTCTCTCTTCCTTTTGTTCCCCCTTTTTGTTGAAGCGGATTTGCGGATTTGGGTCGAACTCAATATCGAACGATCGAAAGGCAGTCAACGACTTGCAGCAAGAGCCGACGAACGCTAGCTGCACAAGGAAGGGTGTCCACGAGAGAGAGAGAGAGAGCAGGACACACCAGCAGGTCTGTAGGACGCTCGCGCCTCCCTCCGCATCACACGCAGATCCGTCATGATGACCCAGTGGGAGACGTTCGGCGCGGCGCTGGCGGTCGTGGCGTCCGTGATCTCGAATCTTGGCGTCAACATCCAAAAGTACTCGCACGCACAGGAAGCGCGCGTCACGCCCGTGCGCGACCAGCGGCCATACGTGCAGCGGCCGCTCTGGTGGGTCGGGCTCACGCTCGTGATCTTCGGCTCGCTGGGCGACTTCACGGCGTTTGGGTTCGCCACGCAGTCGCTCGTCGCGGCGCTTGGCGGTGGCGCCACGCTCGTCGCGAACGTGTTCACCGCGTACTTCCTCAACAAGGAGGCGCTTTATTTGGTACGCAATGCGCTGCTCTCTGCGAGTCGTTATAGGCGTATTGTGTGTGTGTGTGTGTGTAGGAAGCTAATAGCGTTGTGTCTGGGTGTTAGACGGACTTGGGCGGCGTGCTGTTTGTGATCGTGGGGGTCGTCATCATTGCGTGGATCGCCGAGCCGAACGCCGAGTACCCGCTGCCAGAGCTCGAGAAGCGCTTTGTGCGAACAGGTGCGTCCGCTTGTCTTCTCTTTCTCTTTCTCTCTCCTGTCCTAGATGTGTCCAATCGCTGACGTGTCTCCTGCTTCTATTTCGCGACGTCTACAGAATTCGTTGTCTACATTGTGGTGGTGGCTGTCTGTGCTGTGAGCATGCTCGCGACCATCAAAGGCTCGGTAGCGAACCGCCTGAAGAACCAAGTCTACTGGTCGAAGAAGCGCCAGAAACTGCGCATGCAGGCGCTCGAGTCCAGGATCCAGCACATTGAGAGGCGGCTGCTCAAAATGGAACAGAAGCTCCACAAGAGCAGTAAAAACGGCAATGGTGGGCACTCGGACTCGCCAGAGGCACTCAAAGCGCTGCTTTCTGGCGTTGCTGGTTCCGCAGAAGACCGAGACGCAGCAGAGCGAGAAGTGCTGGACAACCTGCCCGTGCCGAACCGCGTGCCTTACTACTACGCGATTTGCTCGGGGATTGTCGGCTCAATCACGGTGCTGCTCGCCAAGTGCTCGGCGATCATGATCGCGCTTTCGATCAAGGGCGAGAACCAGTTCAAGTACGCGCTCACGTACGTGTTCATCGGCGGCATGTTTGTGTGCATCCTCGTGCAGACGCACTTCCTCAACATGGCGACGTCGCTCGGGGACATCATGACCGTGTTCCCTATCTTCCAGGCGTGTTGGATCACGTTCAGCGTCTTGGGCGGCGCGATTTTCTACGACGCGGACCGGTCGCTCAGCAAGGAGGAGCTCGTGTTCTACCCGCTCGCGCTGCTCTGCATCGTAGTGGGCGTCGCGCTACTTGTGCAGCACAAGTCGCACGCAGATCCTAGATCCGCAGGCAAGCTCGGCGGAAGCTCAAGTGGTAGCGGCGGCAAGGACTTTGGGGTTCTTGACGACGACGAGATCTGTCTGATCACCGATGCGTCCATGAGCTCACCGCTATTACCAGCGGGGTCGATGGAGGAGGAAGGATATCTGCATCTGGACTCGCAGTGAAGTGAGTGCGTTTTGGACGAGAGCAAAACGTCCTTGGAGAAAGAAGGAAGTGGCTGGTGACCGATGGAGAAGATGACGAAAGAGGCTGCTCGTGGTGAAGGTTTGTATTTAAGAAAAAAGCCCAAGGTGGACGGACAAGAAGAAAAGGTATCCGGGTGCTGCATGAACGAAAGAACAGTCTGTCTATTGAGAAGGAGGAAAAAACAGCACACGCACTACAATACACAGCAACGCCTTGATTCGCAAGTGCCGTTAATCGTCTACTCGTCGTCTTCATCATCCACGACAATGTCTGGGAACTCGTCGTCGTCGTCGTCGTCGTCGTTCTCAGCAGCAGTCGCCGTCGTCGTGGCTTTTGCTTGAGCCTGGACGGCGACAGGTCGAACATCGTCGTAGTCCTCCTCCTCCTCTTCATTGTCCTCATGCACGACCTGCGCTTCTTCATCGTCACCAACCGCCTCGTCCGCACTCTCCTCCTCCATCTCCGCATCCTCCTCTCCATCGCCATCGTGGTCGTTGGCGCTCGCCTTTTGCTTCTTTGGCGACTCGTTCTCTTCACCATCGTCGTCGTCGACATCCTCGGCATTCTTCTCATCGTCCCAGTCGTTTCGTCCGCGCACACCCGAAGCAGTCGCGCCGCTCGCACTCGCTCCCCCGCCACGCACAGCGGACATCGTGTACCCAGACAGCAGACGCTGCTGTTGCTGCTGCTTCTTTGCGCTTTCGGACGAGCTGATCGCGTCCTGGAAGGTGATCGAGAGCGGCGGAGCGCGCGGGTGCAGCAGCGTCTCGCCGGCGTTCAGCGCCACGAGCTGCAGCATCGTCGACAAGCCCGACGAGCCGTTGAGGATCGCCGCGTGGCGCGAGTGCTCGAGCCAGTAGTTCATGCCCGTGACCAGGTTGGCGCCGTGCGCGCCAGTCGCGTCCGCACTGGCGGTATCCGTCAACAGCATGAGCGCGACCGCGTCCACGCCAGTGGTAGAAGCACCAGCGGCGTTGCTGAACTGGAAGCGCTGCTTGGCGCGCTGCTGCATGGCAAACAGCGCGAGTTCGCTGGCGGCCGAGCGCGAAGCCATGGGCAAGATCGAGCCGTAGACAGCGACGCACGTGGCGATCGACACGAGCGCGGCGTCGACGTTGCGCGCGAGCAGCGACTGGCGGTGGCTCGACACGAACGGGAGCGTGCTCGCCGCCGACTCGGAGAGCTGCCCGACCTCGGCCTGGCGCTTGCGCTTCTTGCCCTTGTTGCTGTTGTTGCCGCCCTTCTTGTCGGCAAGTGAGGCGGCTGCTACCGAGGACGACGCAGCGTCGACACCGTTGCCAACAGGCTTGTTCTCCAGATCAGCCTTGCAGCGCGTCACCATCTCTTCCAAGAGCGGCACGCCGAGCTTTTCGACCGTGCTCGCACCGAGCGCACGCACGCACACGCTGATCGTGCTGTAGAGCGCGTCGTGGCTGTCGCGACTGCCGTTCTCGCTCGCGACGCGGAGCACCTTGATGATCTTGCTCGCGTGGCGCAAAGCGCAGATGCCCGCGCGCTCGACCGTGACCGAGAGAATGCGCAGCGAGAGCTCCTGCACGCGCGGCAGGATGCCGTAGACCACGCTCGCGGGAAGGCGGAAGCCGTCGTCCGAGAGCGCCGTCTGCTTCCCGATCTCTGTGGCGCGCACCGCGAGCGCGCGACGCGCCAGCGTGATGATGTCGTTGATCACGAGCTGCACCTCGCGCTCCGAGATCGTGCGGCTCTTCATGGACTCGGCGAGCACGTTCGTCGCGATCTGCAGACGCAGCAGCGCCAGCTCCGAGCGCTGGTACACGGACAGCAGCGCGTCCGCCGCGACGCTGTTGTCCTTCACCCAGCCCTTGTGGGAACCCTGCTGCTGGTTAGAAGATGATGACGAGCGCTTGCCGCTCAGCAAGTCCACCTGCAGGTTCACCATCTCGATCGCGCGCTCGACGATCTGCTTCCAGAGCGTGGGCGTCTTGTCGGACGCGTTCGAGAGCAGCCCGATGCACTTGGCGCCGACCGCGAGCGCGTTCTCGCTCTTGGAAAACGCCTCCGAGTACTGGAACACGAGCGCGCAGACCTGCTCGATCTTGGTCGCGTAGATGCGCAGCGAGTTCGGCGACACCTCGAGCAGCTCTGTGAACACCTGCACGCCGCTGACCCAGAGCTCCACGTCGCTGGACGTGAGCACGCTCTTGCTGCCGAGCGCCTGCAGCTGCGAGAGCACGGAAGGCAGGAACTTGGAGAAGTTGTCGTAGAGCTCGCGACGCACTTCAGGCGTGAGCAGCTCAATGTTGCGCACGACCACGGCCGCGACGTTGAGCGACGGCGCAAGCACCGGGTTGCTGCCGGCGTCCTGCTGGTACTTGACGGTCTTGATCACGCGTTCGATGAGCTTGGGCGTGAGCTGCTCGAGCTGCTCCATCGCGCATTGCTGCACGACGACCAGCTGCAGCTCGAACGCCGCGGCACGCACGTGCTTGTCGAGCACAGCCGGCGGCTGGTCGATCAAGCGGAAGAGCTTCGCCTGGAACTTGTCGAGCGCCTTGCCCTCGTCCACGAGTCCGAACACGTCCTGCTGCTGCAGGATGCGCTTGAGCTGCGGCACCTGCGCGAGGAAGAGCTGCTGCGCCGCCGCGTCCGTCCCCAGGTTCTCTGGGAACGCGAGCGCCAGCACCGAGTTGAGCAGGTTGCGCGCCAGCGCGCTCTCATTCGCGCACGCAGTCGCCATCTTTGGTGACGAGCAAAGCCACTGCGAACGAGCTTTTCGTGAGTGGCGATTTGAGCTGCAGACGCTTCGCGATGACCAATGGTTGCAGTCAAAAGATGCTCCTGCAGAATGAGCGACAAGCAGTCAAATCTGTCAACGAGCTCCACATCTCTCTTTCTGCCAATGAAATGCCACTCAAATATTTAACATCACTCTCCACCAATCACGTCGCGATAACGATCTCATTTTCAGCCAATAGTGGGACGTCCCGCGATAGCCAAAAAAGTACTCCCTCCATTCAGAACGACATTTTGGGAATGCACTCCATCTTTCGTGATTCTGACGTTGAAGCCACTGTCAATGCTTGATCTGCTCGAGAAGCCCCTGGCGGATGAGCTGCTCCACGTCCACGCGGCGCAGAAAGTGCGTCGAGTTGGCTTCGAGGTTCACGACGCCGCTCTCGGTCATGATCTCGCCGCAGTCGCGCAGCACGCGCACTTCCACGTAGAGATCCTTTGGCGGCTTCGAGTCCTGTTTGAACAAAGCAACACAACCCCGCACGACCTGCTTAGACAACGCTCCGGAGAGACGAGAGCGACACATGTGCCACAACGCGCTTCGTACCGCTGAGAGGTCGATTTCAAAGTCCGCCATGTAATCTGTGAGCAGCTGGTCGTACGACTGGAAGAACTGCACCTCCCGCTGGCAAAGACTAAGCGCAAGCAATGGATAATGCACACAGACGTCACGGCAAACCGAGCAGCTCTGTCAGAGGAACGACACGGACACACTGATCGATACACAGCACTGCTTACTTTGGCGCCAGCGTCGCGGGGATGATCGTGCCGGTCTCCCATCGCAGGTTCTTGATCTTCTCCGTTCGTTCATATCTGTGCACACGGTAGAATGACGACAACAACACGCTCAGCACGCCACTGTGTGTGTCTGTGAGGAGTCATCAGCGCACGTGAAGACGAATAGGCTCACAAATACGCCAGGAGGCATCGCTTGTTGCGCAGCAGGCACTGGTGGCTCACGATGAGACCGCAGTGCACCGCCGGTTGCTGCTCAATCTCGTCTCCATACACCCTGTACCACCACCACACACAGTTGGCATAGCGTTAGCACTGGACATACGATATCGCAATAGACAGAGCCGCGAGTGCGCACCGGAGCTTCTCCATGATCTGCTCGTGCAGACTGCCGACCTCTTCGACAACCTGCCGCACCTGCTCGTCCTGTGATGCACGCACGCGCATAGAAAGGTGTCAAACAGAGCACAAACGCTCCAAAGGCGCACAGTCCACTCGCATCCACGTAGAGAGACGCGTACGTTGTACGGCGGCAGCCAGTCGCTTCGCTGCAGCTCGCGGAGCAGGTCCTTGGCTTTGGTGCACAGCGCCATCGCGTTGCTTCTGCTGGTTGTTTTTCGGCAGGGTGACGCAAAAATTCTGGCAGGAATGCTCCATTTCTGGGATAAGTACGCTATCTCAGATACGAACTTGATGCAAAATGCTGAAGCACACCGGTACAGTCATCCCTCTCTATAAGCGACACGTTTGTGCTGTATTACGGTCATTTCATAAATTTACGCCATCAATATGGATTTTCATAAAACACGACAAACACGAAAAACTCGGCATCAACGAAAAGGGTGACGACGAAGAAGGATCCGTGGAACATGCTGGCTGCTTGCTTGTTTATATAAGAAGACGACGACGATGAATGGGACTTGCGCACGCAGCATCACGACGAGTCGCCACGCTGTTATCTTGCTCCCGCTCTCGTTACTTCAGTTGCGCACTCGAGACCCTCGAACGTGTTCTCTCTCGCCATCTTGCTTGGTCAGTCTACTACTTTTCTGCTCCCGCTCGCCCGATGTCTACGGAACAGGTGTCTCGGGGGAATCGTCGACAGTTGAAGACAATGCTGCTGCTGGCTTGGAAGGAGGAGCTGCTGGGATGCCGTCCAGTTTCGAGTTGAGCGTCGACTCCATGCGCTCGAGCTGCTTCGCGAGGTCGCTGATCTGCTTGGAGTGGGACGAGATCGCATGCACCATGTGACCCTGCTGGTTGCGCAGCTGCTCCTGTGTGCTCGTGGTCTGCGAGAGCAGCTCCATCAACCGCATCTCCATCTCGTTCTCTGTTGGTCCTGCTGGAGCTGGAACAGCCTGTGGTGTCGGAGCAGGGTCTGGGACGACTGCTGGGACAGGTTCTGGAGCTACTGGTGCAGCAGTCGGTGCCGGTGCTGCAACGAGCGGCGCGGTCGCTGGCGGTGGAGGAGCGGCGGCGCGTCGCGCTGGAGAGCGAGCCTGTCCAGAGGACGGCTTGACGTCGCCGTACGACGTGGAGCGCTCCAGCGCAGCGATGGCGAGCGCGATCGGGTCTTCCTCGGCAGCTGCTTCAGGTTCTGCGGTCTCTGCTGGCACACTCGCGAGGATCTCCTCGAACTTCTTGAGCAAGCCGCGCACGACCGCCTGCAGCTGAGTGACGACGTCCATGCACGCGTAGCGCATGTGCTTGTCAAACACCTCAATCGCGCCGATCGTGTGGCCGTTTGCCAATGTCAACGGGATGCCGGCGTAGAAGAGCACGTTGAGCGTGTCGCGGCTCCACGGGTTGCCAGCGAATCGGATATCCGATCCCAGGTCGCTGCACACGAGCGGCGCGCCATTGCGACACGTGTGCGACGCGAGCGTGAGCGTTCTCGAGACCGGGGTCGCGTTCGCGGGAAGTCCCGACTCCGAGACCACAAAGTAGTCGTCCTTGTCGAGCAGCGCGATGACCGCGATGCGGCTCTGGGTCGCGATCGACGCCATGGAGCACAGCTGCGAGAACCGCTGCGCCACGTGCGGCGAGTCCGTGAGCACGCGGCGGATCTTGCGCACCGAGTCAAGCCGCTCCTTCTCGTTGTCGAGGCTGCGCGCGCGGACGAAGCGCTCGTTTCCGCTCGGTCCCTTGGTCTCCATCGCCGGATACGGCACTTCGACCAAATCAACCATGGGACCGCAAGCCTCGTTCATGCACATCTGACACTCGGCAGGCGCGGCCACAGAGCCGAACGAGTCACGTCGCGAGCGTGCGACTCCCGACTGCGCAGACGCCGAGCTGGACGTGCGGCGCAGTCCGCCCGAGACTGAACCAGCGGCTGTCTGCTGCTGGGTATTCAGCTGCTTGCCCTTGTAGTTAGCTGGCGTGGTCGCCGCGGCCGACGACGACGACGTCACGGACGACGCCGAGCTGAACGGACGCCGCTTCTCGGGCTTGGAGTGGCTCACAGCCGACATGAAGGACACGGCGCTCGAGCGGTCGCCGTGGTTGCTCCCGCCGTCCCCAAAGATGTCCCCTCCAAAGACCCCGTCGTCCCCACCGGGGTGCAGCGCGGACGCGACCGAGAACGCGCGGTCGTAGTAGTCGCTCTGCGGCGCGCTCGTGTTCATCTTGCACGCCATGCAGATGCGGATGGAGATCGCGCCTTCCAGCGACGAGTCCACTTTGCGCTTGAGACTGCAGTTCGAGCACACCTCGACCGTGCACACGCGGCAGAAGTAGCGGCGCCGCAGCGGATTGAAGTTCTTGCCGCAGAGCGAGCACTTCTTCCCCGGTCGCGGCTCGGTCCCTCCAGACATCCCGTGCACAAAGTTGCTCGACGACGAGGACGAACTCAGCGGCTTGTTGGTATTATTGCTGCTGCTGATCGTGCTGCTGATCGTGCTGCTGATCGTGCTGCTGTGGAGCGGGTGGTGCTGCTGCGGGTGCTGCGGATTCGCGTGCGGATCGCTGGCCGTGGCGTGATTGCGGTCAGCGGACCGGAAGATCTTGCCCGCGGACTTGCTGATGCTCTTGGCGATCGGCACGGTCGAGTCCCGGAAGAAGTTGCCGGTCGTCGAGTCCTCCGAGTTGGTCTTGGGGCGACCCGTGGCGCGGCGCTGCTCGCTAATGCCCGTGCCGTTGCCACTGGACTCTGTGGAAGACGACGCCGTGGACGACGTGCTCGCGGTCGCCTTCACGTCCCCTGCACCACCGGAGGTCGTGCCGGACGCTGGCGGCGGCGGCAGCGCGGCGGTTCCATTGCCCATGACGCGCGACGTGCCTTTCTCCAGGATCCCGCGGATCATGCTATCTGCTTTGCTACAGGATCAAGTGGACGACAGATGTGTGTCTGTTGTGAATGGGGGGGGGGAC
>JAASFO010000291.1:0-27268 GCA_023333815.1 Globisporangium recalcitrans
AGCCGACGAATGCCACCCATGGCAACAGGTGCACCGCCACCACCACTTGGATCTGCAGCGACGACGGCACACACGCAGCCGCTCCCGCGATCGCGCGGTGCGCGCATCATCAAGAGCTACGTGCACGAGTCGGAGCTGCGGCGAGAGGCGTCCAGGTGCGTGACTGTGAAAAAGAGAGCTGTTGGTCTGCATGCCCAAGCTGTATGAGTGCGTGGAGCTATTAGTGTGTAGCCATGTAGCCGTCCGTGCTGACATATATAGGGGAAAGTCTGATCGACTAGTTTTCTTAAACGCAATAAACACAGAATGGTGAAGCGCGTCAAGACCAAGCGCCTGGGCATTCGCAAACTCGTCGACGATTTCCACAGAACGGGTCACGACCACGCGATGAAGCTGCACTCGCAACTAGGTACTACACACTGTCATTGCAATCAGCTCACTCTTGAAAATGGTTCCTCATATCCCCTCTCTTCCCTCTCTCCCCGCCTCTCTCTCTCTTGTATCTTGTACCTCGATCATTATGGCAAAAGCTTTGCACCAAGCGGAGAGCGAGAAGATGTTCAGCAAGCGCCTGGCGGTGCTCATGTCGGACGACACGTCGCTGCCTTCGTACCAGGCGCAGAAAGAGCTCTACTTGGCGCGCGTGCACTGCCGGAAAGCGGATCTCATGGAGAAATGCCAGGTGAGCGAGACTCTCGGAAACCGGTTGGGCGGAGGGATTGCTCGAGTCGAGCTAGAGTACTGACACTACCCTCATGTGGCGCTAGACTCTACATGCACTGGGAGAGCTGCTCCAATATGTAGAGCTGGACGGGGAGCTCAGTGGACTCGACGTGTCGTCGGGCGAATTGCACTTTCTCGACTTGTTCCGCTGCGTCGTGGAAGAAGACAAAGTGCTCACGCCGCTGATCGCCGACGGCATCCAGCACCAGCTGACTGCGCAGGATCAGCAGAACCCGACCGTCACGGTACGGAATTTGTGTGTGATGCCTATTGCAAAACCGTTTTCTATCGGACGTTGATGGCAGCATGTTGTACGGACTGCTTTGCATTTGATGACAGGAGCTCATGGCAATTCTTAGACGCCAGGTCAACAGCTAAGCGCACTGACAGCATGCCGCGTGCTTGCTTGCTCGAAGACACAGTGGTTTTTACGGAAGTGGGTGGTGAGCATCCATTTTCTTGTAGTTATCCGTTCTGTGTCACATTCTCTGCGCCACCACGCTCCTGCTCGATCATATTTACAAATTACACTTGACTCGCCATGCTGAGCTCGTCCTCGCTCGCTGGTGGCGACGGCGCATTGCGCTGACGCAGCTCGTGAGCTGAAGATGAAGATGACGATTTCGGGTCTCCTTTCTTCACATTCTTCTTTTTCTCATTCGCGACATCGTCGTCCAGATCCTCCGAGAGCAGCTCGTCGTCCGCGCCGTCGCCGTTGCCCGAGTGGCGGAAGCGGTAGGACACCACAACGACAGCCACCACCGCGGCCGCCGCGACCGCCACACTGCCGACCACGGCGATCCAGATGGGCCAGCTCAGCTTCGAGAGCTGGTAGTCGTCGCTGTTGCTGAACTGCACGGCCGCCGAGTCGTACTGGATGTAGAAACCGTCGCAGGCGCCGCCGCTCCTCTGGTTGCGCGTCTGCAGCGAGAAGCATTCCTGGATCTTGGACTCGCTGATCCGCGTCACCTGCAGCTTACCGCTCTCGAGCGGCGCTTGGTAGTGGAACACGCCGGCAGCCATGTCGCTCGCGCGCGAACCGTCCACGATGAAGTGGAAGAGCTTGGTTGTAGAATCTTTCCACGCGACGATCAGGTAGCCGCACTGCACGACGCCGCTCTGGTGGAACTGGCGCACGGCGTCGCAGTCGCTTGAGATGCAGCGCGTCGAGTCCTTGAAGAACACCCAGTCCGCCGCCATGTTGGTCTGCTTCAGAGCTATTGAATCAGGTTTACACAGAGATGGGTGAGTCCACCATATCTCAAATATACATTCCCAACAACACGAAGCAAAGCAAACGTACTCGTGAGCTCCTGTGCGATCGCGCACTTCTGGAAGCGGTGCTGCACCGTGTCGCTGCCGATGCAGCGCTTGCGGCTGCGCGCCTGGAAGATGTTCGTGCAGCCGATCACGAGGCTCGCGCAGCGCTTGCCGTCCGCGCACTGGCACTCGTCGTTGTCACAGAACACGTCGTCGATCTGGATCTTGCCCGCCGCGTCGCACACCGAGACGCTGTCACTTGCAGTAGTCGTCGTTGTCGTGACACTCGTAGAGCTGGTCTCGTTCTCGCTCAGACTCGAGCAGTTGCGCGCTGTGTACTGGCACGCACTGCAGGACGCGCTCGCGCTCGCCATCGCCAGTGCCAGCAGCACGAGCAGCAGCACGAGCGTGGAGAGAGCGCCACACCGTGAGCGCGTGGGTGTGTCCATCATTCGCTCGCTTCTCTCTACAGTGTCTGCGGGGTGGCGCTTCTTCTTCTGTGCTCTTCTTGCTGGTGTGTGAATTGGATGTAGTCGCTCAGGATCTGAAATGCACACATATTGGACAAGAGTCACACTCACAATTCAAAGACATGAATCGGTACTGAACACATCTCGAATAGAGGCCTCTTCAGAAACAGCACAGTACAGAACATGACTAGAATAGGAGACCCATGCGTACTTAGTCTCCATTTTTGCAGTTTGTAAAGTGATGTACTGAAATAGAAAAGCTGGAGTGGGCCACAGGAAATAGAAAAAAGAACTTTGCGACGAAGCAGTTTTGCTTTTCCTTTCAAAGCAAAAGTGAGATCGGAACAGGGATCAAAGATGCATGGCATCCGCCGACGCGACGGCAATTCCTCTGAGGCCATCGCCGCGATCCTCAACCCGAACGAAGGGTACCGGTACGCGCTTCGCACTCACTCTGTCCATGTGCATGTGTGAGCCGTTGTCTCTGTCTCTTTGTGGCTGGCTGGTTGCTCACCGTTGAAGCGGCGTCTTGGTGCTTGCTGGCTTGGTGTGCTTTCACCTGTCTGTCGCCTCGATTCTATAGAGAGAAGCTCAAGAAGAGAGGCATCACGCCCAAGGACTATGAGCGCGAGAACAAGCTGCGTCTCAAGCAGATGCAGAAGCAGAACCGCGAGCAGCGCCTTCGAGAGGTACGTGATGCAGGTGATGCAGCAAGGAAGAGCTGGCGAGAGACTTGTGCCTAAAGAGCAAAGCTAGCTTTCGGATGACTGATCCTTTCTGTAATGTATGGGTAATGCAACAGGAAGCTGCGCGGCGCGAGGCGTTCAAGCTCACGCGGTTTAGAAGCGTCCGACCGCGCGTTTACAAGCACGAGGAAGAGCAAAGTAGCGATAGCAGCCAGAAGAAGAAGCACGAGTTCCTGCGTCGCGGCGACTCGGCGCCAGCGCTGCTCGCAGATCCGCAGCAGCAGAGCCACCACCGAAGACGAGACGAATCCCAGCAACTCCAACAGAGGCAATCAACAGGGCTCCCACCGGCATTTTCACGACCAGAGCATAAAAAGCCGCGTCTGCCACTGAAAGAGCCCGTGCCGTCGCTTGAAGAGCTCGAAGAGCGCAGTCGAGAGCTCGTTGAGAAGATGGTGCGCTTCCCATGTTGCTCACTTTGCTCACTTTATCGGCTGTGTGGTTGACTGACATGCGCTATGCGTTATCCCCGCAGACGCTCAAGGAGAAGACGGATTTCGTGAACGCGAACGCGTGGGAAGTGATCCGCAAGTCCCCCGCCAAGCCGCAGTCAGCAACGGATAATCGCGATCAGCACGGAAGTCAACACCACCAGCAACCCAGAACCTACAACCGCAACTTTGGTCGCATCCCAAAGTATCTCCTCGAGCGCAAGGAGCAGTGGGCTCGCGAAGAAGAAGAGCGCCGGCTGAACGCGCCAGACCCGGATTGTCCGCCGGGCATGATGCTGCTCGACGAAGACGAGCGCGTGCGCACACTGCGCGTGCTGCGGAAATCGCTCGAAGAAGCGCGGCTGCAGATGAACTTTTTGCCGCTGCGCATCGAGACGCCGAGCCAGATCCGCCGCAAGAACGCGCTCGAGACCAAGCTCCAGGAGATCGAAGACGCCATCAAAGTGTTTGACCGGAGCAAAGTGTACGTCGCGATCCCGCTCGAAGACTTGAGCAGTAGTGGTCTCAAGAAGACGAACACGAAGAGTCTGGACACCGGTCGACATGAATTGAACGGCGCAGCAGCGTGAGATTTGGCGCCTAGAGACGCTCGCCGGCAGCAACAACACCTCACCATCAAGTATCAGCAGAACGCAGCTACCAAGAGAACCTCCTTTTATTTACCTAGTTATTACGCCATGATGGCAGAGCTGCACACTCACCATTGTCGTTCGGAATGCTGGCTGACCATTTTCAACATCTCCTGTCACTACGAGGACATGGACGCGAACGTGGTCTTGACGTCCTCCGGGTCGAGTGCATTGAACTCGTCTTCGGTCACAATGTCCATCTTCTTCGACTTGACCTTGAGGTTGTAGCGATGCCACTCGGAGCGGAAGTGCTCGCGGTACTTTGCCATGTCGGTGCCGAAATCGCCTCCGCAGGTGCTGCACTGGCGCGACTTCTTCTCTCCAGCAGCTCCGACAGCGCCATCTGCAGCCTGCACGGGCAACGGCGTCGGCGCGGCCGAGCGCTTGTCTGAGAGCACGAGGCGGTCGGTCTTCTGACTGATCTCGTCGTCAATGTTGTCTTCGCCCTCCTTGTGGTTGTTGAGCTCAATCACCTCGAGCGACCCCACTCCGTCAACACTGTGCTCCTCAACCAGCGCATCCACGACGCGGTACGAGCCGGGGTTGATCAGCAGCACCATGCGCGTGGGCTCGCTCCACTTCTCCTCGAGGATCTCGGCGCCTTCCTTGAGCATCGCCGGCTTGACCTTCTTCGCACCGGCGAGCGGCAGCGTGACCTGGATCTTCATCTTGGCGCGCGCGATCGGGATGTGGCTCTGCAGCTTCTTGATCACTTCGAGCGCCTGCTGCTTCGCCGCGCGGTTCGGCACCACGGCGTAGTGGATCTCCTTCATCAGCCGCTCGATCACGCTGAACGGGTACGGCCGGTTCGAGTTCGGGTTCACGCACTTGTCCGCCACGATCGTCGCGATATCGCGGTACAGGCTGTCATTGCCGCACAATCGAAATACCAAAGACTCCTCATTAGCTCCTAGCAAGTTCCAGGGATGCAAGTGACACGCAACAGGTAAGCAAGATACGGGCGTGTGACGTGTTGAACGCACTTTTCGACTTGAGCCTTGCGCTCGCCCTCCGAGACCTGCAGCTCGCCCTGGTCGAGGATCAGCCGACACACCTCCGCGTCGTCCTGCACGCCAAACGCCAGCACCCAGTCGTGCTTCTTGGCGAACTTGCCCTGCAGGAGGATATCATTCACATTGACACAGGATGGGTCATACACGTAATAGGCAGTTGGATAGACGATGAGAGCAAGGGCGAGCGGTCTGCTGCTATTAGAGCCACTACCGTACCTTGGAGACGTTCTCGTAGACGCGCGTGATCTGCAGCACTTCGTCGATGTCGGTCTCGACGCCGTTGCGCCAGTTGAGCACCTTGTTCTTGTAGCACGCGATCTCGAAGCGCTTGCCGTTCTTCTTGAGGCGCACGACCGCCACGTTCGTCATGAGCACTTTGCCCACGGGCTGGCCGATGCGCGCGTTGCTCATGCTTGCTGCTGCCGCGCTTGGAGTTGCTGTGGTTCTTGCTGGGTCGGAATCGACAGAGAGACGAATGCGAAAATGGAGCTCTTCATCCTGCCATCACACCACTTTGAAACAGCATTTTATGCATCGGCCAATCAAGAACGTACGCCAACTCTAATTGGTCAAAATCGGCAAACGATGTTGATTTACTGAGATTGGCTTGATGAATCTATTTCAGCCAATCATACCCCTGTTTCGAAGCGTCACTCGAGCGGGGGAGAGGGAAACAAAAGTGTCTCTGTTTGTTTCAGAACTTGGGTTCATTCACATTTTGTTTTTGTTGCTGCCACTTTGATGATTCTTGGCAGCTTCTTCGTGACTTATCTTGGTTGTTGCTCGTCTTCTTGACTGCGTGCAGACATTATTGCTCGTCTCATGATCGCTTTGAACGCTCGGACTGGAGGAGCTGGCAGGTGGCATCTCCCCTTCGTCAGAACAGTAACAAAAAACCCCACAGTGCATGTCAACCGCAAGCGGCAATAGACACGCGAAACAGCGTCCCAGCTTTGGCTATGAAAGCATACAACACACGCGAATGGCACTTCTTCTGATCACCCACTCGCTATCGTATTGCCGTATTCGCGTTTGTGGTGACTGAAAAGTCCAAACAAGAGACGAGTGTCTTCACCAAGCAGACACGTGGCGAGCGCAGAGGACACTCTCTCTCTCTCTCTCTTCTGTGTGAGCGTCGTCAGAGCCACCAGTCACTCTGTGTGACTGGATCTGCGCCATGAAGCAGAGCAGCTAATGGCGCAATATGACGCACACACGCAAAACAAGTTCTCCCAATCGTGTGTACAACAAGTCACTCTCGTCAAGCGCGACACTTTCTGCAACACACAACTTGTGAACTGCGTGTGAACGTCGCATTATGCGCCATTCGGTGATGATGATGACGACTTTCGTCGACGCTTTGTGACTTGAGTCTCCTGCAGCTCTTGTTGCGACATCCGTTGCGTCGAAAAGGAGGCACGCATGCGATTTTCTGGCGATTTACTGCAAGCGAAGCATGCAGCGCGGATCTTGAAAGGTTACACACACTCAACGTGTTCGAGATCCGCGCTTGTTGAGCTTGTCGCGTTGTGCAGTCGCTACCTTGTTGTTTGTTGTGCTGGTTGCTTTGGAGCCGACCTCATGCAAAGCACACCAACGTTTCCTGTGACGAGCGAGGGAGTCAACATTGCACCTTCGTCGAAACGCGCCGCCACGCCACCTCACACACTGCAGACATGACATGTTTTGCGAACCTGCACAGTCAGCAGCAACCGATCTCTGGTGCTTTCGCCACGCTTTCGCACGCGAAAGAAGCGTCAAAGCTGGAACGTCATATAGACCCTCATCGAATGTGCTGGTCTGATGGATGTCTCTGCGTGTTTGTATCGATACGACACACAGAACGAGAGCGAAGATGCCACTTTTCAATGAGCACTTGACTGGGGATAGTGCCAACAATGTGTCGAAGGTTCGGACTCGCTTGACGCCGACGCGAACGCCATGAACACATGCTCACGGCAATAGAGATCTGGCAGGCGAGCAGACAAGAGAACTTCAACGATGGGTGTGGTGCTGCTTTCGTGCGTGAGGTGTGAGGTGGGGGCGGCAAGAAAGCGCAAAACTGCTACTGTAGATGGCCAGAAAGTGTTGCGCAAGTGAACTGTGCACTTGTCGCGATGGCTCTCTGATTGAACTGGCCGTTATTCTACTTGCCAGTGCACAGTTCACTCGCGAGAGAATTAATTTGGACGGAACTGAGCGTCTATTTGACTGGTTGACATGCCTGCGTGACTGCCAGTGAGCTGGAAATATGGACGAGATGTCAAACTTTCCACTCCACACAAGCAAATGGCTGGCTTTGCTCTTGTGCAGGTTGCCTGCATTTTCAGACATCATCAGAGGCTGGCCATTTTCCTGATGCAGTTTTGAGCAGGCAAGAATTCTCCAGTTTTGAAGCAAGAATCGTTCCAGTTTGAGCTTTGCGCAAGCTGGATTTCTCTGTTTTCTATTTGATTGGTTCATGTTTCAACCAGCACTCCGACAGGCAGAGTGAATGCGCGAGAGAGGGAGAAGCAAGAGTGGTCCATAACCGGGCCATCCATGCATCCATCCATTTCTTCTGGTGGCTGTCTGCAGTCGACGACTGCATCCACTCACTCGTCACAGCGCGAATGCAGCCAATGACCGTCTGTTGATTGAGCTCGTCCGCGCGTCTGATTGGCTGCGTCCTGGATTGCGGCGTTGTTGAGCTTTTCGAGCAAAGAGACAAAAAGACATGCAGACAGACGACGGAAGTCTGTGGGGCTAGGGCGGTGTCCTTAATTTGTTGCTGTTGGCAGCAGCTTTTCTCGCATAGAGAAAACAAGAGAAAAACACAATCAGGCGACAGAAACTGGTCGAGTGCCACTTTTCGCTGCATCGTCCCACGCAAAAAGCAGCACAAATCTGGATTTGTTTGTTTCGCAAGGAACAACGAAAGCGAGTGAGTGAGTGAGGGTTTTGCGAAATGCTGGTTGCTGTTGTTTGCTTGTTTGCGTGAGCGTGCTGGCGTAACCCTAGCCCCCGTAGCCACCTCGCACCCTTAAAAACCGGAGACACCCAGTCCAGTCCAGTTCCAAAGTCAGTTGTTTTCCAGACAGCAGCAGACTCTGACTCAAACCAACCACACAAGCCATTCTCGAATTTGCCTGCTGCACTAAAGCACACAAACAGCGCCTCGTTTGGTACTGCCGCTTCAAAGACCAGCGCAGTATCGAAAAAGCCCTCACCAAAGCACCACACAGAACACCATGAGCCTGATCGTGTCCACCATCCCGCCGCCGCCGTGCTCGCCGCGCATGCTCAAGCGTCCGCGCAGCAGCTCCAACGACCGTCTGAGCCTCGAGCAGATCCTCAAGGCGTGCAAGCGCTCGGACCCGGCGTCCCCGCACTCGCCCGTGGGCACGCGTCCGTCTCAGAAGATCCCGTCCGACGTGACCGCGGACGTGCGCATGGCGTCCATGTCGCCGCTGCTGCAGGCGTGCTCGAGCATGAAGTCGGCGATCCCGTTTTTGCAGAACTCGCGCCGCCACGCGCTCAGCCTGCTGCTGCAGAACCAGTGCGAGCGCGCGCTCAACGTGCTCGAGAAGATCGAGCGCGCGAACGACATGATCTCGCGCCAGCGCCGCCGCTTCGTCATGGAGCAGGCGAACGCGATCCACAAGTACAACAGCGAGCACGAGGACGAAGTATACCAGCAGCAGCAGCAGGAGGAGGTTGGAACGACGAAGAAGCAGAAGCGCAACGTGAGCTTCAGCGACGACGTGACGGTGGTGGACGCCGAGACCATGGACCGGTCGCCCGCGCCGATGCCGCCGCTCATCCGCGAAGAGATCCTCGTGCTGCGCGCGTCACGCCCGATCCCGGTCGGCAACTTCTCCGAGCTGTGGAACTAAAGCCAGTCCCTCCCCAGATCCCCACCATTTGCAAAAGCCAGAGTGAAGGCAGTTAGTATCATATAATAACACCCTATTTATTCAGTTGGAATCAAATCGCCCATTTCCAATCACGCCGATCAATGCTCGCCACCAAAGTTCCCATTTCCAGAGTGCTCAACCAAACAATGTGTGTTTGAGCCATTTCTGTTGTGGCGGACTGACAAGTGTGGCTTTCCATTCGTTCCGTCCGACTTGACTTGCTGTTACTTACCGCGCGATGCGCAGCTTGGACCTGAAAAATGGCTCTTGCACCTTGCGGTCGATGATCGCCTCCAGCTCCTCGGGACTGTACCTGGGCGAGAAATGCACGAGCACGATGGTGCCCACGCGCGCAAACTGATGCGAGAGCGCGATGAGCTGACAGATGCGCATAGCAAACAACAAGAATATGCTGTTAGAGTTTCACATAGAGATTGAGAGAAAGATGAACAATGGCGGAGAGTTCGTTCGCTTACCTGGTCGAGATGGATGTGGCCGCGCGAGGTGGCGTCCAATGGCGTCTTGTCATCGCCCACATACGTCGCCTAGCCAAACAAACAATGAGAGGATCAGCCTGCAGCCCAGATGTCAGTCAGTTCACAACCAATTGAAGTTGCCATTGTGCATACCTCTGTGATGAGAACCTTGACGCTGAGCAAATCGCCTTGAAGCTGCAGCTGACCGCTCTCCTCGTCTGACGAGCTGCTCGTCTTCTCAAAGATCTGCGCGGTCGTGTCGCCCGTGTACGCGATCTCGGGACTCATCGAGGCGGTCGTGACCTCGCGTCCTTCTCTCTTCAGCGCCGCGATCTCCTTCCCAGACAGCCCCACAAACTCGTCCCTGAGCTTCGCGTGCTTGCGGTACAAAATGTATCCGAGGCTCCGCACGCGATGCACAGTCGGGAACGCCTTGACCACCCACTGTGCTGAGATGTGAACCTCTTCGAACGGCTCGACTGGGACGATATGCGCACCGATCTCATCGCCCTGCATCGCCGAGAAGCTCTGCAGGATGCTCTGCATGTGCGCTACAAGGTGCGGCGGCACATAGTACTTTGCGGGTCGCATCTTCTGCAGACTGCGGCGCGAAGCATGGGCTACGAACGCGCTGATGTGGTCCGCGTGGCCGTGCGTGATGAACACATTCGCCTTGCTCGCGGCTTGGTGCACGCAGCAGCCCATGTCGAACGCGACGTCGACGGACTCCACGTAGCAGCACGACTCGACGCCCGCGACCGCGCGCACATGGAGCGCGTAGCCCTCTGCGTCCACGCGCACAGCGCCTTTACCACTGCCGCCTCGCATCTTGGACGGAGTTGGCTCCATGCTTGTTTGCTTCAATGCGACAACCCTTGTCAGCTTGAGCAAGACATTCAAACACAGTACCGTCTTCCCTCGCAACTACGACTTGCAGACACCGACATCTCGATCCCTATATCCCTGCAGCCACATACTTTGATCAAGATGTCTGCACGGATATAGGTACCCAGGTGACTCTTGAGAGCTCTCACATCCTTCAGGAAACCAGTACCACTTCTTTGCGTGCAAAACGGACCAACACCACCATATAAAATGCCTTTCATTCTCAGCAACCTCCATAGAAAAGCTCGCAACCACATCGTCTTGACAAAGAAAAACTGTTGGAACATACCCTCTTTGTAAGCAGTCCCTATTATCCGAGGCAGATCAGCTTTGCTTTTGCACAGCTTTGAGAAGTCATGGCAGTCACACATTCGCATTCACGTGACCTCTCTTCACTGGTGGTGCGCATCGCCGACGCGCTTCCATTCTCCACTCCGCCATTCCCCAACGCACACAGACGCACAGACGCAGCAGCTACTCATGGCAGCCAGCGCTTCTTCTTCTCTTTCACCGCTGGAGCCCAAGCGCGTGGCGCTCGTGCTCGCGGTCTTCCTCTCGGATCTGCTGCTCACGGGTCTCGTCTTCGGCTGGGCACCGCTGCTGCTCATGCTCCAACAGGAGCAGCAGTACGTCGAGCTCTGCGACTTTGACAGCGACGACTACCTCAACAACGACAACGACGAGACGAACGGAGGTCCGCTCACGTGTGTGGCGCAGGAGAACCGCCTGAACCTCATGTTCGCGGTCGCGTCCGTCACGATGAACGCTGGCGCACTGCCCATCGGCTTCTTCCTCGACTACGCTGGACCAAAGATCGCCATCGCGTTCGCTGCGGTCGTCGAGGTCTCGGGTTTGCTGCTGCTCGCGTTCGCCGACTCGCAGGAGTTCGACGTGTTCCTCCCAGCGTACACGCTGCTGGCGTTCGGAGGCAGCATGACGATGATGTCGAGCTTCCCCGCGAGCTTCCTCATGATGCAGTACCAGACCGCGATCCTGGCGGCGATCAGTTGTCTGTTCGACGGCAGCAGCGTCGTGTTCCTCGTGCTCTACTCGATCAAGGAGAGCTGGGACGTGAGTCGCCAGCAGCTGCTCGTCGCGCTCGCGCTGGTGGCCGGTTCGGTTTATGTCGCGCTCATCGCGCTCTGGCACGTGAACGAGCACGCGCTCAGCGAGGACGAGTCCGAGTCGACGAGAAGCAGCAACACGGAGCTCGAGTCACTGCTCGCGCCTGAAGCTGGACCGGAGAGCGAGCACTACCCGAGCAACGACCTCGCTGCGCCAATCGCGATCAGCAACGCATCGTCCAACCAACTCCAGTACGGCAGCGTGGCGCTCGAGGCGGAGCGCGTGCGATTGCTGCACACGCAGCTGCAGCAGCGCATCCAGGACGAGTTTGAGCTCGTGGACGTGGCCATGAGCAAGCAGATGCGCACTTTTGAATTTGTGTACATTGTCGTGTTTGCCGCCGTGCAAGTGCTGCGCGCGACGATCTACATCGGCACGACGAACAAGCTGCTGGAGAACTACGGCGACCGCCAGCACGAGTACCTGTTCACGCAGATCTTTAGCTTCGTGCTGCCCATGGGGTTCCTGTTCGTGCCGGCGATCGACCACATCGTCGAGAAGAAAGGGCTCGCGCTCTCGCTGCTGTTCACGAACGTGCTGGGCGTGGTGTACAACCTGCTGGCGTTCGTGCCGAGTCTCGAGGTCCAGTGCCTCACGTTCTTCGTGTTTGCCGGCTACCGCGCGTTTCTGTACGCGGTCATGTCGGCGTTCACGGCCAAGACCTTTGGACTCAAGAATATGGGCTCGCTCATGGGCATCATCTTCTCCATCGGCTCGGTCGTGAGTCTCGCCGAGTACCCGGCCGTGTACGTCTCGAACGCGTACTTTGACGGCGACCTGACCATGCTCTATGGTTGCTCGCTGCTGCTCTGTCTGCTGCTCTTCCCCTACACCGAGTACCTGCGCAGGCACGAGCGCGAGCGCGAGCTCGAGAAGCAGCAGCTGATCGCCAAGCTCGGCGACGGCATGAACAGTGGCACCTTCGCGTCTTTCCACGTGCCGGCGACGCCCACGCACGGGCTCACGTACCTGCGGTCGCCCATGGTGCGCAAGTCGCCGGCGATGAAGTCCAAGTTCCCGCAGCTGTGAGATCCAGGAACCTAGCACCTAGTCCATGAAGATAGAGAGTGAAGAAGCTGCTTGCTGTGACTGCATGCTTAGCTGTAGTATTTGATATTAAACCTGAACCCAAACAAACTACTTTGCATGCAACAAATGCGTTTCCAGTTTTGCACTGCTGCTTGCATCATACTAATGCAAAGTGCGAAATGGGTACACAAAACTGAATCACTCCAATTCGTGCTTGTATAAGTACAAAGTATTCTCCGACTCCGAGACAAAGTTCGCATCTTGTCTAAGACAATAGTCACCATGAGAATGAAGGTCTTCTTCCTCTACTCGATACAACGCACACTGGACAAAGAGGATCACGCTTTCACACAGCGATTGTCCCACAACGTAATCCTCCCTGATCAAGCCAGATCGCTGTTTGGGAGGACGATATGGATCTGCAAGAGGAAGAGAGCGAGCGAGCGGAATAAGCATGGGCTCATTCACTCGCTTGCATTCGCGTGGCTTCCCTGCTCAGACAAAGAGCTCACTCGGCGTGCAACCTCGCTCGGATGCAACCATGCTGGCGTTTTCTCTGTCTGGACGGGACTTTTCGTTGAGGGACAGCAATTCGCTTGCGGCAGAAATAGGTGCTGCCAATATCAGCTGCTTTGGATCGCATGCGAGCATCCGACAGAGTAGATCCGACTCCGCACTCGACAGCGAGCACCTGGCAATGCCGCAGACATCGGAAACTTTTCGCGCAGCTTGCTCTTCTTCTGCCATTTTCATCGGATCCCGCTCGCGTTCAAGTAATCCATCAAGCTCGACCAATTCTCTTCTGCTGGTGATCCCAGGAACTTGAAAACATTGAGGCAACAGAGAGACACAACACCTTCCATTGAGGCTGTTGTAGAAAATGACTATTTTCCTGGAACGAATGACACGAAGACGGATTTCAACCAATTTGTTAAAGTGATTGGAAGAACCAGAGAAGATCGACCATCTTCGCCTGCACAGATTTCTGCGGATCGCTTTCTCCCACGTTTGACTGGCCAGTCGCCCAGATCAACTGTGATCTTCCATTTTCACACACACATGCGCGAATATTTTTCGACGACTGTCTGGCAGTCTGGCGGACCCCGTGCCTGCTGAAGACGACTCGCTCCTCGCCCATCCACCTGCACCACATCCGGAAAGCACCTGCCGCGATCGCAACAGCAGAAGGAGAAATGCCGACTCTTCCCCCGCTTGTATCTGTGCTGGTCGTGCTGCGCACTGGAGCAGGCGAGCAAGTCGGAGCGTTGCCTCATGCCGTCGCAGCGATCAGCGACTTCCTCGACCGTGGGTTCCCTTGTTTCTGGAGTTTGCCGCGCGCCTGCGAGGCCAACCTTGTGTCGCTGCTCCCTCGTCTTGCTGCTCAGGGGATATCAGATGGCGTCGACAAGCACTACTGGAAGTATCAGTGCAGCCAGGGACTCGTATCTGCGGCGAAGCACGACAACTTCAAGATGGTCGAGTGGCTGCACGAGTGTTGCCCACGTGTGTTGCCGTATGCGGCGATGACTGAAGCGGCGAGGACTGGGAATCTAGAACTCTTGGAATGGCTGTCAGACCACCATGAGAGCGCTGTCTGGCTCCCACAGATGATGGACGCAGCCGCATCGGCAGGTCAGACCAAGGTGCTCCAGTGGCTCTACGACAGCCCGAAGATCGGCGGGTGCAATATCGGAGTCGCATTTTCCGCTGCAGTGCGAGAGGGTCATCTCGACACTGTCTGGTGGCTCCACGACCACTATGGACATCTCGTGACGGAGCCCTTGCAGGCAGTGTATTATGCCATTCGCAGCGGATATACCGATGTTGTCAAGTTCGTGTGCAGTCATCCCCAGCGGTACGATGTGAACTTCCTCACTGCGATCAACAGCGCGGCGGCAGTTGGGGACCTGAAGCTGCTCCAGTGGCTCTGCTCAAAGTCAACTACAGTCTGCAACACGTTCTACAAGCCAATCGACTCGGCTGCGCTCGGTGGACATCTGCAGGTTGTGCAGTGGCTCCACGAACACCATCCGGACGGGGGTTCGGCGAAAGCGGTGGTCAATGCAGCGCAGTCTGGGAACCTCGAACTAGTGCAGTGGCTCTACGAGAACCGACGTGAGGCACGCGGCACCCTCGCGATGGACTACGCGGCTTCAGGAGGGTACCTCGACATTGTCAAGTGGCTCCACAAGACTCGAACGGAGAGGTGCACAGTCGATGCGATGGACAAAGCGGCAGAAAATGGTCACTTCGACATTGTGAGGTGGCTGCATGAGCATCGGACTGAGGGGTGCACGACACGCGCGATGGACATGGCAGCGAGGAACGGTCATCTCGCTGTCGTCAAGTGGCTCTACAAAAACCGCAGCGAGAGATGCACGACCGATGCGGTGAACGCTGCTGCTGCGATGGGACACCGCAGTGTCGTCAAGTGGCTTCGGAGTCGTCAATACGAGCGGGGCTCATACAAAGCGATGGACGGTGCGGCTACGAACGGACACCTCAGCGTAGTCAAGTGGCTGCATAGATGGGGGGGAAGGTGCACCGCTGGCGCGATGAACTACTCTGCTAGGAACGGACACCTCGATGTTGTCAAGTGGCTTCACTACAATCGCATCGAGGGGTGCACTACCAGTGCGATGAACCTCGCAGCTGCGGAGGGTCATCTCGACGTTGTCAAGTTCCTGCACAAGCACCGCAGGGAAGGATGCACGACTCGCGCAATGGAAGGGGCTGCGGAGAACGGACACTTCGAGGTCCTGCTGTTTTTGAAAGCACATCGTCGCGAAGGTTGCACGCTAAAAGTGATCGACGGTGTCACCGAATGCATCGACAACATGGAGATCATGCAGTGGTTGAACAGCAACTACCCTGGCTCAGTAGACATTGGCGCGTTGCGGTCGCGCGGGAGCTACATGCCTGCGCTTCTCGACCAGTTGTTCGACTAGGTGGATGTATGTGAGAGTTGTGAGATAATCCTAATGGATATTGGTGTTGCGTCAGTGAGCTGTCAAAGAGCAGTACCTAGCTATCCTAGAGCACCAAGCATTTCGGAGCGGCCAGGGACTCGTATCTGCGGCGGCAGCGCTGGGGATGGATGCGCTGTGGGATAGCTATGTATGCCTCAATCGCATGGAGTGTGTGCATTAGTGGCGCAGCCTACCCTGGCTCAGTCGACATTGACAGATTGAGAGAGAGGACGACACATATATGCCGAATTGGCTTGAGCACACACTAGTCCCGATTGTCTGATCGAGGGCACACAATGAAAGCCCAGTTCTCAAATACTACGTCGTACAATACCTCTCAGCGACGGACGAGGGTATGAGAGGTGAGTCTTTGCGCGTGTTGGTGTGGTGTGCCCTTACAGTAGCGCAAGTCCTCTCTTTCACCAAATGGATCTGATCTCATCTACCTTACTTTGCATTCGAATTCTATTGCTTGAGCATTCCCGTCGGCACTTTGTCTGCCAGGAACTGGTTGATCGCAGTCGTGCACTCCTCGTGCTTCTCGTGCTGCAAAATGTGGCCGCAGTTGTCGAACACGAGCACGTGCTTGCGGTCGACAGTCATCGCCTCGTCCAGCTTGTCAACACACGAGACGTCCAGCACGCGATCCTGCTTCCCCCACATCACGAGCGTCTTGGCTCGGATCTTCGGCAGGTACTCCTCCAGGATCGTCGGCTCGGTGAGGCAGTCCGCCACGATCTTCTCGATCACGCTGAGCTGCTTGGCCCGCTCGGTCCCCACCAGCGACGCCAAGAAGCGCGGGAACTCGCGCGCGCGGAAGCTGATGAGCTTGTTCATCTCGTTGATGTCGTCCGGAGTGTGCGCGAGCAGCAGGTTCTTGCCGGTCTCCTCCAGTATCCGCAGTCCGTCGCTCTTGTTCTTCATCGAGATGCCCGCGGGACAGACCATCGTCAGCGACCGCACGCGCTCCGGGTACTTGGCCGCGTACACGCCGGCGATCATGCCGCCCATGGAACACCCCACGAGGTGCACTTTCTTGTCAGCTGGCACCGTCGCCTCGAGGAATCGGTGCAGCCGACTCGCCTGGTGGTCCACGCTGTAGTTGAAGAGCGCGTCGGCAGGGGTGGTCTTGCCCTGACCAGGCAGATCCGGGATCAGCACCTGGTACTTCTTGTCCACGCCGCTGGCGACTCGCACCCACGACTCCTTCATGGAGCTGAAGCCATGCAGGAACACGACTGCGTCCGTCTTGTCCTGCTCCTTGCCCTCGCGCTCCATGTAGCTCCAGTCGAACTCGTCCACTCGGACGTTCTTGCCACCGAAGCCCTTGCAGAACGCCACGAAGCTCAGCGTGTTGATCATCGCGGACGTGAAGATGGACGAGAGCACCATTGTAGCTGTGTGCGAGGTTGGCCACTCTTGAGGTCGCTCGTGTGTGCAGAGCTCTTTTTGTAAATGACTGCGTGTGAGAGTCAAACTGTGCGTTTAGCTAAGAGATCAAGTTGAGCAGTTGAGTCCTGAGCAAAAACGATCGACTCTGATTCGCTGGAAAATGTTGTCTGGAGATACTCGATTGGCTAAAAATCAATCATTGATTATGTGAAGAGAAGAGTGACGGTCATGACGGCGCGTAAGCACACTGACCGTCATTCCGTGATGATGGCATGAGAAGAATTGTGTCGCAATGTGTCTGACTTGGCGCGAAATGGCTTCACTCGCATCAATCATTGTCACTCGTCTCAAGAGACAAAAAAGCCAATGGCTACAGTGAATCACGTCGAACCTGTCGCTCATGGTGTCTTGTTGCCCTGTGGCTGCTGTCGTGCTCACAGGTATCACTCATGCAGGCGAGGGTACTGCAGTAGGAGTTCGAGTGAAGGGACAGCACAAGGACTCCTCCGATTCCTCATCTAGCGACTTTGGCGTGCGCTGATGCAGGCAGATCGTTTGCTAAGAAGTCAACAATAGTCACGCATGCAGCAATGTCAGTTGTATTCGCCCCGCTCCAGTGTCTTTCTTTTCTCTCTCTCTCTCTCTCTACTGCTCTAGGATACCAGTGGGCACGTTGCTCGTCAAGAACTGGTTGATCGCGATTTTGCACTCTTCGTGCTTCTGGTGCTGCACGACGTGACCGCAGTTGTCGAACACGAGCGTGTGCTTGCCGTCGGCAGTCATGAGCTCATCAACACGTTCGAGACACGACACGTCCAACAGACGATCTTGTTTCCCCCACATCACGAGCGTCTTGGCTCGGATCTTCGGCAGGTACTGCTCCAGAACTGTCGGCTCCATGAGGCAGTCGGTCGCGATCTTCTCGAGCTCAGGTAGCTGCTTCGCCTGCCATTTTAGATCGCCGCAGAAATGCACCCGCAGTGTTAGACGGAACTCATATCGCAACAACAACCACGCACACAAGCTAAATGGCACACAACAGTCGTACCCGCTCCTGGCCGATCAGACCCGCGATGAAACTAGGGATGTCGCCTGCGTCGTGGGTCGTCATCTTGTGCATTTCGTTGATTTCCTCGGCAGTCTGGGCGAGCAGCAGGTTTCGCCTCGTCTCCTCCATAATGCGGAGCACGTCGCTCTTGTTCTTCATGAAAATCCCCGCAGGACAGATCATCGTCAGCGATTGCACGCGCTCCGGGTACTTGGCCGCGTACACGCCGGCGATCATGCCGCCCATGGAACACCCCACGAGGTGCACTTTCTTGTCAGCTGGCACCGTCGCCTCGAGGAATCGGTGCAGCCGACTCGCTTGGGCGTCCCCGCTGTAGTTGAAGAGCGCATCTGCTGGGGTGGTCTTGCCCTGACCAGGCAAGTCAGGGATCAGCACCTGGTACTTCTTGTCCACGCCGCTGGCGACTCGCGTCCACGACTCCTTGAACGCGCCAAAGCCATGCAGGAACACGACTGCGTCCGTCTTGTCCTGCTCCTTGCCCTCGCGCTCCATGTAGCTCCAGTCGAACTCGTCCACTCGGACGTTCTTGCCACCGAAGCCCTTGCAGAACGCGAGGAACGTGAGCGTGTTGATGAACACCGACGTGAGCATGGACGAGAGCACCATTCTTGCGGTGCTGTGTGAGTGACTTCAGTTGCTGTTGTTCTGTGTGCACTTGGTGGTCAGTTGACAAATGCCTTGCATGCGCTGGCACAGCGTCAGGTGGTGGCAGTGCGTCAAATGAGCTCATCAAATTTTGTGTGTTCCTTGGCATTCTTATCCTGAGCACTGCCACTCGTCCATGATTCGCTAGAACTCACCGTGCGCTTCATCAACTGGCTAAAATCCAAAGCAGCATCAACAATGACGGTCTTTTCGTCCTTCGTAATCCAAAAGCCATCATTCCGTGATGATGACGAGATGATTGATCTCCTCACACAATCACCGAGATGCCTTCACTATTTGCTCGCACACGTCGAGCGACATGAAAGAGCAAACAAGAGCAAAAGCGGAGGCTCAGAGACCCTGCGACTGGCCGTCTACGCGATCGGTCTGTACACGTGTCGGCGCATCTTCATCTTCAACACCACAAGCGCTGCGAGGGCTGTGCACACGCAGCCAGCGAGAAAGAACGCGATCGGATGCATTGCGATGAAGCCGTCGCGGCTGGACGCTCCAGCGGTTCCGGCGTTGACAGACAACAGAGTTGGGGACGCCACGTCTGGCACACCTGGTAGCTCTGCGTTGTCCTTGCGGGTGACGTCCTGGGTGTCGACAATCGGGTGGTCCTTGGCAGTCTCCTTGAATGGCACGATCCCAAAGATCGAGCCGCCGTAGATCGGGTTCTCCTCCCAGACGAGCTCTTCATCGCTGATATCCGGCTCCATGAACGCGCAGTCCGCCTCAATGCCGAGGTTGTTTTTGCCGCGCACGATCTTGAAGAAGCCGTTCATGCCCCAGTACGTTCCCCACGAGTTGCGCACGTGCCAGTACTTGACGCCGTCTTTCTCGCCCCACCCGACGATCTCAACGTCGTGGTCAATGTCCATGAAGCCCGTCGTGTCTTCGTAGATGCCGGCCTTGTAGCCGTACGTGAAGCCGTCGCTGCACGCAATGCCGCAGGTGATGGGTCCGTTGGCGAGCTCCCTGATCATCGCGGCTTCGCCAGAGAGGGATCCGTAGCGCTTTGCTCGATAGCGGACCACCTTCGTCACAGGAAAGCAACTCGCCTTTGTTGGGCTCTCGGGCGTGTACATGCAGCTGCAAAGACACAGCAAGAGCGAGCATTGTGAGCATACACACATGACTAGCACCAATAGAGCGAGATGTAACGCGGACTCACTTCATGCAGTAGCCGTGAGGAGGGCACGTGCCGTTCGTCGCTGTGAACTTGCTGTGGTCCGTCGCATTGTACGGCAAGCAGGACTCGTCCGGGAGTCCGTAGCGCTCCATGAATTCGTACACATCTTTGGCTTCGCCGCCGTCGCATCCACCCGAGAGCCCATGTCCAGGCGCGCAGTTCAGGAAACTCTGACGACCGAGCATCACGTCTGCGCCGGTGAACTGGCGCTTCTTGTTCATGATCTTGATCCGGTCTTGCGCGCTTGACATCGCGCCGTGCGCGTAGCACGAGCCGCAGTATTGCGGGATGTGCTGGTTCCACGACGGCACGCAGAAGCCCTTTTCGCACCAGTCAAAGTGCTTGGGGTACTTCGTCTCGATCTCCTTCTGCTCGCTCAGCGTCATCGCGGGCAGCTCGCGCACTTTCGGATGCAGGTGCTCGCGTCCTTTCATCGTGCGCTTGCAGCGGCAGCCAACAGCTTCACCAGAGGCACCAGCAGCGGAGGCAGACGACGACAGCGTGAGCGCTGCGACTACGGCAAGCGCAACCAGACGCTGGAAGGAAGAACGCAGCATTGCGACCTGTATCTTGGGGCTCTGAGCAGCGAAGCGAGAACGGTGGTGGGACTGGAGGAGCTCTGGGCGGGTGCTGGCAAGTCGAAGAGTGAACGAGAGAGGCACTCAGCAAGTTGTGAGAAGAGTGACAGCCAGTCATCTTCATGCTTCATGCTTCTCTGGGAAAGGGCTGCGTGCTCGCTCGAAGGGTTCCGTTGGACGAAACCACCAGTGTAACCGCCGCCTCATGCCTACCGTTTCGCGACCTCTCGCTCCAGATACGGGTACAGGTTACGGATCTCCGTCAAAGTGCGATTCAGCAGGAATAGGTGCATGAAGGAGGAAGGCATGCCTCGCTCTCACATTGCAATTGCATTGGTGGTCTCTATACCTGAAAGAAGAGCTGGCAAACCAAGCCATGGACCTGGCTGAGACCAATCTGCACCATCTGTACATCGAGAGCGTCCGCGATGACATCGCCGAGTGCTCGCGGCAGCTTGAGGAGAAACAGCTCGCGATCGCGAACGCGCTCAAGCAGTCCGAGGAGCTCACGATCGACGCCGCCACTTTGAAAGTGCGCATGAAAGAGCTCGAGTTTGACGAAGAGCTGCTCAAGCAATCGGAAGACGCCGCGATCAAGGAGAGGGTGCTCGCAGAGAAGAAGCTGATGGAGGTCGGCGGGTACGAGCGAGTGGTGTGCATGCTGCAGAAGGGATTGCGGGAGGCGAAGCAGGAGCTGCAGGACACAAAGAGTACGTTCGCGCTTTGGGAGTCCTGGACACTGACTGAAAAGCTGACGATTGTTCTGGGCTTCGTAGACGAAAAATCGCATATTATGAGCGAGGAGAAGAAGTTGCACCAGGAGCTCGTGCAGCTCAACATGATCCCCCACAAGAGCCGCGCTGCGAACGTGAAGCTGCAACAAGAATACGACAATGCGATGAAGAACAAGCGAGAAACAGACGAGAAACTCGAGCGACTCTCGCTGTTCCTCCAGAAAACCATCGAGACCGCAGCACCCCAGTCACCGACCAAGGGTCAACAGCAGCAGAAAGTGCCGTTCCTGTCGCCGCCGACTGCAATTCGGTCTCAATTGGCATCATGGGCGAGCTCTCCGAAGTCGAGCTCTCCGAAGTCGAGCTCAGCATCATCCTCACAACCTAGTCCAACGAAAGCGAATTGAGGCGACCTAGGCTCTTCACAATACACTTGCAGTGCGTTTGATAAGAACGAGCGAGACGCATGCTTGTCTTGAAGAAGACTGCGTGCCAAACAGTAGAGTGTCAGCTGCCATGAGCCGCAGACATCGTCATCCATCCAACCCACACTGCTGCTGCTGAGACTTCAAACTCAAAAGTGGCATGGCTACATTTTCTCTATTCAAAGAGTGAGAGTGTATGTCAAGCTGAGGTGGTCCACCTGAGATAGAGAATGTCTCAAGATCTTTGTTGTCTATTTCGCTCAATCATTTCCGAATCCGCCACACTCAAAGCAGCAGCAGGAAGAAGCAACAGGAAGAAGCAGCAGACAGCTGGAGCGACGGAAATGGACAAGTACCGCCGCGTGGAGAAAGCCAAGACCCACGACGAGGCGCCTGTGGAGGCCAACGAGATCCGCATCACGCAGCAGGGCAACGTGCGCAGCTACATCTCGTACGCGAACGGGCTCTTCGCGGTATGTTCACGCGCTGGTCTTGACTTGCTTGCGTTGGTTGTGTTGCTGTGTGCTTGCTTGCATTGGTTGCATCGCGGTTGGATGTGTTGGTCCTTGCATGGGAGGGATACGTTGGTTCTTACGCTGCTTCTTCTGTATGCATGTGTGTATGCATGTTGGGGTTGCAGGATAAGGATGAGCGTGGGGTTGTGCTGAAGGCGATGGGCAATGCGATCAGCAAGGCTGTGACGGTTGCAGAGATCTTGAAGCACCGTATCGAGAACTTGCACCAGATCACGCAGATTTCCTCGATTGAGACAGTTGACGTGTACGAGCCGCTGGAGGAAGGGCTCGATCGCATTGAGACGAAGCGTCACATCCCGAGCATCTCGATTCAGTTGTCGCTGGACCAGCTGAATAAAGACGAGTCTGGGTACCAGAGCCCGATTCCCGTGGAGCTCGTGTCGAAGTCGTTTGCTGATGAGAGACCGCGAAAACCTTTCGCTGCGCGCAAGAGCAATGCAAAGCGATCAGAGAAGAAGAAAGGCAAGTCTGCTGCTGCTGAACCAGCGCCATCAGGTGGCGAAGAAGATGTGGATGACCAGGAAAATGCGAAGAGTCGGGCGAATACTGCAACTGGTGCAGCGGCTGAAGGCGAAGATGCTGCAGCAAAAGAAGATAAACCTGCTCGCGGCGAGAATGTGAAGCGTGGCAGAGGCAGAGGCGGACGCTCGGGTGGACGTGGGACAGGTCGAAAGCGACGCGACGACAGCAAGTCAGGTGCAGAAGCAGAAGGCGATAGTCCAGCAAGCGATGAAGCAAAACCCGCACCGTCTGCTGATGCTACTGCTGCTGAACCAGGCGCATCTGCTGCACCAAAGAAATCGAGGCGCACTCGAAAACCTCGCGTCCACAATGACGAGAATGCAGACACCAACGGCGGAAGAGCGACTGGCACGAATGGCGAAGGATCGGAGCAGACAAAGAGCAACGGCGATGGCGCTGAAGAAGGGGAAAATGGACGCTCGAGCAACTCTCGAGGACGAGGAAGAGGTCGTGGCCGTGGTCGTGGACGCGGTCGAGGTCGCGGACGAGGCGAAGGAAGCGACGCTCCGGTCGCATCCGCAGCTCCAGTCGCAGCGGCTGCCGAATGAGTCTTCACTTCAACCCAGTCTTGGTTGAGTGTTTGCATTGACGTTTGCATTGACGTTTGCACTGCCGTGAGGCAATTGACTCTCGATGGGTCAGCAAGGAAAACAAAAAAACATGCGATCAGTTAGACAGTCGAAGTGACAGGGTGGATGATGCATTGGGGCAGGTTCTACCTCACCCCATCATGCACTCCGCTCACACAGACTGTGATGCCACATGCGTTCGAATAACAACAAATACTCAAATAAACAACGTTGCGCTGTGCGCAGCTTCGCAAGACTCGAACTCCTCATCCTCGTCGCCATCTCTCACTATCAAAACAGAGGCTTAATATATTTGAATGACGCAAGGACGGTCTCTTCTTCTTCTTATGACAAATGCCACCTTCGCCTGGCTGGCCGCCATTCCGAACGAATGCTAACGTACGCACAGTACTTTCCTACAGAAACTCAGCACATGGATGGGAAACTCAGCAGCTCACCATGCATCCACCACCTTTCTAATTGCGGTCGTTGCGGTCCTGTCGGTTGCCGCCACGACCTCCGCCACGACCTCCGCCACGACCTCCACCTCGACCGCCGCCGCGTCCACCGTGCGGACGGAAGCTGCCGCGGCCGCCCTGGTTCTGCGAGCGGTTGCGGTCGCCGCCGCCAATGCGTCCGCCGCGGTGGCCGTCCGACTGCCCGCGACGGTCGCCGCCGCCGCCACGACGGTTGCTCCAGTCGTCCTTGGTGTTGCCCGTGCGCAGGTCCATCATGCGCTCGTTGTTCTCCACGATCTGCGCGAGCTTGTCCGAGTACTGGAGCGCGAGGTTCTGCAGGCTCGAGCGCTCGTTCTTGTGCAGCACGATCGACTGGGACGACTGGTCCCAGGCGCCTTGCAGCTCCTCATTGATCATCATCTTGGACACCACGCTGTGCACCGTCTTGTCGTCGAGCTCAAACGTCTCGGTCAAGCGGTCCAGGCTGATCGAGTCGTACTCTTCGCTGAACGCCAGCAGGTAGGTGCGCAGCGCCTCGACCTGGATCTTGTGGCGCACCATGTCCTTCACGCGCTGGCTCGCGTTCACGCCCGGCACCAAGTCCCACACCGACAGGCTCAGCAGCAGCTCGGCGCACTTCTTCCACGAACCCTGGGCGAGCAGCTTCGCCGCCGAGACAACGTGGTCGCGCGGGTTCTCCGGTGGACCTTCAAACACGAGGCGCTCGTGGAACTCGAGCAGCTTGCGGAACGCCTTGGACACCATGCGCTTGCGCTCCGAGACGCGCGAGTTCACCATGTTGGGCACTTCGAGCAGCATCGCGCTCACCAGGTGGCACGTCTCGAGCAGGTCCAGGTTGATGTGCATGTGGTACGGCACCTGGCGACGGCGCTCGAGGCGCTCCTGGTCCAGGTCGCGCTCCTGGAAGCGGAACGACTGCATGCCCTGCGCCAGCAACTCCTTCGTGCGCGAGCCCGTGCAGATCTCCGACAGACACGCGTGCGCTTCCCAGATGAGCCCCGAGCGGAACGCCGCGAGACCGAGCTGCGCCATCATGCGGTTGAACAAAATCTGCGTCGCAATGTCCGCGTCCGTGATGTTGTCCTGGATGTGCGACATCAGCAGCAGGTCGCGCGCTTCGTGGAAGCGGTCGTGCAGCGCGTGGTGGTAGATGCGGCAGAGCATCGCGCGGGTCTTGGCGCGGATGTCCGCGTGCTTGAACACGAACAGGCACACGTCGCGCAGCTCCTTCTCCGTGTCGAGCTTGGCGACGTCGACCGTCGGCTGGCCCGAGATCGACGCCGGGTGGGTCGTCGACGCGTCGAACGACGCGATCGCCACCTTCTTGGCCGCCGAGCCGTTGCACGCTGGGTGGAGGTGCACCGGGTCGCCGTACTTGAGGCGCTTAGCCTGGGACTCGTGGAGCGCGTTCGCGACCGACTCGTGCTTGTAGTAGATGAGCTCGGCGCGGATCAGCGCGACCGTGGACGCGCGCGAGTTGTCGTTGCGGCGCTCAAAGTAGCCCTGCACGCGCTGCGCGTCCTCGATGAGCAGACCCTCGTCAAAGAGACGGCCAATGTACTCGCTCGTGTGCGGGTCCGTCTGCTGCAAAGCCTTGGTGTACTCCTCCGAGAGACGCTCGACGAACGACGCCAGGTCGCCCGAGACCTTGATCTTGCCCTTCTCGCCGGCCTTTGGCAAAGTGTCGACGTACTGCGAGTCGTCTTCGTCTTTGTCCAGCGGCGCGGCGTCACGGCCAGCCTGGAGGATGTCCGCCTGGTCCTCCGAGGTCAGTGGCGCGAGCGAGAAGCCCGGGTTGCGCTCCAGGATCTTCAGGATCGTCGACAGGTCCGTGTGCGCGGTCTTCCACTGACGCGCAGACATGACGCGGTCGATCTTGTTCGAGCCGTCGAAAATCTGCGTCCCGAGCAAGTACATGGTCGCCACAAGCTGGCGCGCTGGTCCCAGGCGGCGCGCGTAGTTCGCCAGCTTGCGCAGGATCGTGAGCTGCTCGGACACCTCCGTGCCCTTCTTACCACGCAGCGCGACGACCTCCTTGATGCGGCGGTCGAACTGCATCACCGAGAGCTTGAGCTCTTCCTCCACAGGCTTGGCCGCGAGGTCCACGGACGCGCGGCGCACCTTGTCGCGCGCAGCCTTTGGCACCTTTGGTCCCTTGACCTTGGTGACCGTCGCAGGGGTCTGCTTGAGCCACTTGGCACGGCCCTTGAGCTCGCCGTTGTCGTCGTCCGATGAGTCCGAGGACGACTCCGACTCGCTCGGCCACGAACCATCGTCCGAGTCCTCGTCGTCGTCCGAGCCTTCCTCGGCGCTATCGTCGTCGTCGTCCGAGGCTTCGTCGCTGTCGGACTTGGCGGAGACTTCCTCCTCCGAGGACTCGGCAGCGTCCGACGAGTCGTCCTCGTCGCTCTCGGACTCCGACTCCGACTCGCTCTCGGACTCGCTGCTGCTGCTCTCTGGGTTCGCGCGGAATTTGGTGACGTCGCTCTGGATGCCCTCGAGGTGCTTCTTGAGCTTGCCCTTCATGCGGATGAGCGCCTTGTTGTTCTCCTTGCTCATCTTCTTCTGGTCGGCCTTGTTCTTGGCCTTCTCGTTCAAAAAGTCCTCCAGCACGACGATCGTGCGGATGTAGAACTTCGGGTTGCCCTGCGCGCTGATCACATTCTTGGACTTGACCAGGTGCTTCTCGAGCGCGTCGAACTCGGTCAGGATCTTGGTCCAGTCGTTGATCTTGATGTGGTTCTTGATCGAGTCGCACGCGCGCTCAATCGCCTCGAGCGCCTTGTCCTTGCCGGACTTGACCACACGCACCTCTTCCTCCGAGTCCGAGTCGGACTGCACAGCCCATCGCGACGCCGCGCGCTGCTGCTGCTGCTGCGACGTTTCGATCTCCGAGTCGCTCGAGTGATCGCTCTCTTCCTCCGACGAGGAGCCTCCGGCCCAGAATCGGCTCGCCATGCTTCCTCTCTCTGCTTTCGCTGCTGGTGTGGACGCTGCGTTGGCTGCTTTTTGACGCAAGCTGTTCTCCCCCTTTTTGAGCTTTTGAGAGCTTGTGGGTGATGGGCAGAAGGGCTTGATAATTACTGGTGGAGAAGGGATCTGACACGAGTCGATTGATCTCATAGAAAAAGCAAGTCTTTTTGAGTCGCTCCTCAAAAGTGCGATGGTGCTAATCGCGTCAAAGAGTTCCTACACATTCGACCACACCTTTACTCTCAAGTACTTGTTAGATGTCGTAAATGGGACAGCATACCTAATTCAGCTCAGATGTCCACACAACTCTAACGCAACAAGCTCTTTTTTCGTGCAGCCATTTTCATGCATTCTGGACAGGGTTTCTGAAAAGCTGACATTTGAGCTTCGAACGAGCTTTACGAAACGCTTCTTTACGAAACTCCAGATTACTCTCTTCAGATGCTTGCATGAAAACCTGACAATCGTCATCCACAAG
>JAASFO010000292.1:0-27246 GCA_023333815.1 Globisporangium recalcitrans
ACCTCGAAACTCGAGCATCTGGATCTGGTACCAAAGCCACTTTGCTTGATACTTGACTGCAGGTACCCCCTTCAATCTCGATCCGCACGAGCTCTAACACCTGCTGGCCAATTCCATGCAGCAAGAGAACAAGATCTCGAGTCTGGACGGGATCGAGAGTCTCTCGGCACTGAGTTCACTGGCGCTGCAGCAAAACAACGTGAGTGTCGTCTATCGACACACCAAACGCAGGATGCAGAGACCATTTCCTCACCTGGTTCCTCCCTCTCCTTTCAACCTCTCACCACCAACAGATCGAGACGCTGGAGCGGCGACGGAAGGCGAATGACGTTTTTGCGTGGTGGTGATGGTGATAGAAAAAAAGGGGGAAAATGCTATATGAGATACGAGAAGATATAGAAAAGCTACATTTTTCGGGACCTGCTCACCCTAAAAGAGACCACTAAACTTCAGTTCCACACCTGCGTGCCTGTCTGCGTGTGTGCCTGCGTGCCTCGTGGTGCTCACTGTTCCTGCTGTTCCTTTGGATTGAGCTTGATCATGTCGTCGATTCGTAAAATGGTGATCGCCGCTTCCGTCGCGAAACGCAGACTCTTGACCTTGCTGATCGCCGGCTCGACCACACCGGCCGCCAGGTTGTCGCGCACCGTGCCTTCCAATAAGTCCAGCCCCGAGAAGCGCAGCTCGCGCTTCGTCGCGTCGCTCTGCGATGTGTTGTGGAACGCGCGGAGGCGCGCGACGAGCTCGGACGCGTCCTTCGCGGCGTTTACCGCCAGTGTCTTTGGGATCACGAGCAGCGCGTCGGCAAACTCCGCGATCGCGAGCTGCTCGCGCGAGCCGAGCGTTGTGGCAAAGTTCTCCAAGTAGATCGACAGCGCGGCTTCGACCGCACCGCCGCCGGCGACAAGCTGGTTGCTCTCGAGCATGCGCTTCACGACCATGAGCGAGTCGTGGATCGAGCGGTCCATCTCGTCGAGCATGTTCTCGTTCGCGCCACGCAGCACGACCGTGGTGGAGCGGCGGGTCTTGCATCCGCGGATGAAGATCAGCTCGCCGTCGCCCACGCGCTCTTCCGCGACTTCGTCGGCTTCGCCCAAAGTGGCAGGGTCGAACGTCTCTTCGCCCTCAAGGTCCGCGAGCGTGAGCACGACCTGGCCGCCCGTGGCCTTCGCGATGCGCCGCAAGTCTTCCTTCTTGCATCGACGCACGCCCATGCAGCCCGACTCGACAAAGTACTTCAAGCACAGGTCGTCGATGCCCTTGGTGGTCAGGATCACGTTCGCGCCGGCGTCAATGATCTTCTGGATCTTCTCCTTCGTGATGTCGATCTCGCGCTGGCGGATGTGCTCAAGCTCCTTCGGGTCATTCACGATCACCGACACGCCCATCTGCATGCGGTGGCGCTGCAGATCAAAGTCCAGCAGCGCGATCTTGGCGTTCTTGATGTAGTTTGGCATCTGCTGCGACGCCTTCGTGCAGTTGAGCGCAAAGCCGTCCACGAGCATGGTCTCCAACGCGCTCTTGCCGTGGGACTTGAGGATGTTGATCGAGCTCACTGGGTAGCGCGCCTTCGACTTGCCCTTCGCGCCTTCCTCCACCACCTTGACAGACGTCACGGCGTCGACCACCAGCTTCGCGAAGAACTCGCTCTCTGGACCGATGATCTTCGACGACATGCTCGTCTTCGCCGCGTTGATCAGGCTCTCGCGGCCGATCGAGTCGACTGGCACGCTCAGGTTCTCCTTGATGTACTTGACGGCTTCACGCATCGCGAGGCGGTACCCAGCGATGATCGACGTCGGGTGGATCTTGTTCTTCACCAGCTCGTTCGCTCGCTACAATCACAGCAACATCAGATAATAGCCCGCAGGTTATGGTTAGCCTCTTGTCGTGTGAAGAGACAAATACGACCAGCAGGATCTTTGAGATCTTTCGTCCCAACACACCTTCAAGAGTTCGGCGGCGATGATGACGACCGACGTGGTGCCGTCGCCAACCTCCTGGTCCTGCAGACCTGCGAGCTCCACGAGCACCTTGCCCGCTGGGTGCTCCACCTCGAGCTGCTTCAAGATCGTGGCGCCGTCGTTCGTGATGGTGACGTCGCCGATGTCGTCGACGAGCATCTTGTCGAGCCCGACGGGACCGAGCGAGCTCTTGACGATGTTGGCGATGGCCACTGCGGCCGTCACGTTCTGCTCGCGGACGTCCTTGCCCGACGTGCGCGTGCCGTCGACTACCAGATCCGCCATATCAACTGCTCCTGAGAATATGCTGCTCCTGCTTGCTTGCTGGATAGATCAATCAACCTGCTTGCTTTGCTTGCAAAGGGGCGACTTTGCGTTGTTGGCTCTGGTGCTGATTGTGTGGTGCAAAGCTTCCTCAGATCCTGAATCGAGCAATCTTTGCGCTTTTCAGCCAATCATACGCATGAGGTTTGGATGTCAGCCAATTATACAGGATCGGAGAAAGATATTAGCCAATGAGGCTGCAAAGTTCTTGTGCAGAGGTCGCGGGCCTGTGGTTACGGACCTGCAGACTGTTCTCGCGACAGAAAGAGTGATTGTCTCCGTTTGAATTTCGACTGCGCGCCATCTCTTGACCATTTCCAACAAGCACGAAACAAAAGCAGAAAAGAGGACGAGCGATGGTCGCGACCGTGGCCGAGGCGATCGACGCGTTCGCGGTCGGCGACGTGCTGCCGCTGCGCAGACTGCTGGAGCTGCACCAGCTGCAGACGCGCAAGGGCAGCTTCAAGAAGAAGAGTAGCGACGCCAGCGCGGCGCTGCAGGACGACAACGACCTCGAGGAGCAGGTGCGCGAGCTGCCCGCCGAGACGCTCGACAAGCTCTACCCAGAGGCGATCAAGATCACCAGCACAGTGGACACCGAAGACGAGCACCTCGACGCGCTCGATGCGATCGCGCAGTTCGCCACGATCCTCGTGGACACGAAAGACGCCGCGATCAGTCCTGCACGCGTGTTCGCGATCGCGCAGAACCTGCACGGCCAGTTGTTACGTTTGCGAGGCGACCCGGATAAAGTGCTGAGTGTGCAGGACTCGATCGCGATGCTCTGTGAAAGCTGCTGGAAGAAGAATTTCCACGGCATGGCGCACAGTCTCGTGACCCAGCTGTTGCCGTACCTGATCGTGCGCTCGTACGAGTGTCCTGCCTCCGGCTCGTTCAACTCGAGGAAGCACCCTGTGAGACGGCTCTTTGCGATCAAAGATGCACTGGAGCTGCTTGATTTCGAGGACGACAGCAGTGGGTACGTCGCTGCGATAGCTTGTTTTGTCTGCTGTGGGTATGATAGGTGGTGAGCAGTGAACTCATTCCATCAACTTCGTTATTATGTCGTGTCAACTCTGCAGGCTCTTGCGTGACATTTTGCTGCGCTGCTACATTCAGCCGAACTTGTTCCGATCGCCGGATGCGATCCCGTTCCTGAGCTTTTTGTTTGAACTCCACTTGCCGTTTGTGAGTGACATCAACCAGACGATCCGCAACCAGATCCCAAACCAGCGACGTTCGATTCTGAAAAAGTACGGCAGCATCTACTTCAAGGTGAGAGGGCTCGTTCAGCTGCTTGAGTCAGTCTCGCACATCTCGGCTGACATCGTTTTCTTTGCGTGTGTGCCTGTTAGGCTTGGGTTGGAAGCACTGGGGCGGCGAGAGAGAAGATCGAGGAAGACTGCATCCAGCGATACATCCATGATGCAGTGCACGCCAGCAGCATTTCGCTCTTCACGGCGACACGTAGCGTTCTGCAGATCTTCTTTGAGAACAAGCGACACACTGGCGTTGACGAGATGCTGTTCCGAATTTGCAGTCCGATCCTGTGGCGAGGCGTGAAAGCTGCGAATGACTCTGTGCGTCGCCAAGCCGCGGTTCTGCTCTTTGACAGCTTCCCGCTGCGAGACCCGCAGCTCAACAACGAGCAGATGGATCTGACGTTGCAGAAGCAATTCGACGCGTTTGAAGAGTTACTTGGAGATTCGCATCCGGCTGTGCGCATTGCAGCGATCCAGGGTGTTTCCAAGGTTTTGTCGGTGTACTGGGAGTTGCTGCCAGCAGAAACGATCCGGTGCTTCATCTCAAAACTGGTTGTCGATCTTGTGAACGATGCTTCGTCGAGCAGTGTTCGTGCTGCAGTCTTTGAAGGCGTGCAGTTTATCTTGGACAACCACAACTCGCACTCGATCCTGAAGCCGCTTCTTCCAATGGTACGTGCCTGTGGCGCTGTCTTGGTATCAACACGTCTAGAGTACTAAGCTTTTTTACATTCAACTACGCAGCTTGCGCCATTGATGAATGATCGCAACGAACGTGTTCGCGCCGAGTTTGCTGCGCTTCTGGTGCGTATCAAGAGCATCCGGAACCTGCATTTCTACGACGTTGTGTCGGTGGACGACTTGCTCGAGCGCCTGGTGCTCGACAAAGAGTGTCCGATTGTTCGAAAACAGCTTGTGTCTCTGTTCCTCAACTCGTACTTCCCGCAAAGTGTCGGTGGGTCGTCCCAGGTTGCACGCTGCCTCGCACTGGTGAAAAAGAACCCGGAGGCAGCGATGGTTTTCTACGGGAGTGTCGCCGATCACGCGTCGGTCGGATCGGTATGCAAGCTCTCTGCACTGCTCTTGCGTTGCTCTCTGAACTTTATTTCGCGCAGATTGAAGGGTCCCGAAGAAAAAGAGGACGAAGATGACGATGAGGACGACGAAGAGGGGTTCAGCGTCGTCGGGCAGATCGTTGTCTTGGAGGTGATCAGCAGTCTGCTCAGCAGTGTGCACGAGAGAGTGATGACCGACCCGCGCTACGCCGAGTGCAAATCCTTTGTCGCCGAGCAGCTGCCAGTGCAGTCGATTGAAGCTCTGCTGCTGGCGTACAGCGAGGACCGTCCGTTCGACCAAGAGGCTTTGAGCTCCGTGTGGAAAATCGTGGGCTACCTGGGCGAACTAAGTGAAGGCTCGCTGCTGGAGCGATTGGTGGAAAACCTGATGGGCATGGATGAAAGCTCCAGCAAGAGACTGCTGGAGTCGATGATCAACTGCCTCTCCAAGTGGGATCAGCTCCCGTTCCTGGTGTCCAAGCTCGTTCGGTTCCTGCATCAATGGAAGGAAAACGCGTACATTGCGAAGAACGACGAGAAGAAGAAGAGGGCGAAGAAGGGTGAGGCGTCATCGGCATTCAAGCTGAACCCGATCGTTGTGCTTGGCGCTGCGGAGTACATTGTCCAGTCCCCTGTCGTGCGCTGTCCGAAGCAGCTGCTGGATCAGCTGTTCATGGCGCTGCAGAGATGTGTGGCTCCTGTTCTTGAAATGGATGCGACGCAGTTCCTCGATCTCTACAAGGCAAATTCGTTCCGCGTCATGCGTCTGCTGGAAGTGTTTGCCAAGTTCACGCTGATGGCGGAGAGCGCGAACGTGTCGGAAAAGGCATCGGTGTTGATGGAGAAGTCTGCGAAGAGCTTCAAAGGCAAGGAAGAGCTGAAGACGCTGCAGCCATCTGCGTTTTTCACGCCACCCGAGGCGCTTGCGGCATTGTCACAGTGGGTGACGCGGCTGCTGCTGGAGTTCCGCAACATTGTGCACGATGAGAACATGGCGAACCTAGCAACGAAGCGTCGTCGCGGGAAGAAAAACGGAGGCAACGATGATGACGATGACGAGCTCTCTCCGCACCAGCAGCTGCTCTGTCGTTGGCGAAACCTGTTCTCGCTCATTGCTCTGTTGAACGCTGAATGTGTGGGGTTTGCGTTCGAGAGTGGAAACGTCGCTGAAGATGGCTCTGCTGCCGAGTTCGTGGAGGGCTGTGTGGACGACCTCGTCGAAGCGCTGGACGACGCCAAATACTTTGAGCGGGTCGTGTTTTACCAGTCCTGCCAGCTGTTGTTCCTGTTGAATAGGATCAAGACCAAGAGGGAGAAGAAGCCCAAGTCGAAGAAGCAGCAGCAGCAGCAGGCTCGCATCCTGCCGTCTCTCGCCCGCTGGACATCCAAGCTCCAGGCGTCGCTGGACAAAGTGCACGCCGAGAACGAGGACAAGACCGAGGATCTCTGGACCGTGATCAGTCCGTCCATTGATGTGGCGCTGGAGCAACAGCAAGCAGCGTAAACTGGGGATGCATCGCTGAAGTTCATCATCATCAGCACCATCATCAGCATCATCGACTCGGTAAACTGCGACACTATTTTATACACTGTTTTGCTATGGAAACATGATTTGTCATTCTTGCCACGTCGCTGGATTGCTTCTGGAGCTTTGTCGCTTTTGATGGTACTAATTTACTTGCTTTCTTTTCGGTAGTAGATACTTCGTGAATAAATATGAACACACGCTCTCTTCTTCACTGAGCGGCATCGCTGTCTCGCTTCTTTCGAAAGATACTGTTGATCGTGCGGCTGATGAGCTCGCGCCTGCTGCTGCTGGCTCTCGGGCGACTCTCCGGCAGCTCCGCCTGGAGCACCTCCAGCTCCTTTGGCGCTTTCACCGTCGGGTGGATGGTCGACACCAGCGGCGTGATGATCGCGCGCGAAGACGACGACTTCTTTGTCGATGGTGCAGGAGAAGACGACTCGGGCTGCAATGGCACAACTGTGGGCGTCACTTGGCAACTTGACACTTGCTCTGTCTTTGGGATCACAGCATTCTCCACTGGAGGGTTCTCTTCGTGCTCGCGCTGGTTGTCGCAGCAGCTGCTGATGCTGCTGACATCGGCGAGAACTGACACGCTCTCGCAGTCAATACCCGCGAGCGCGCTGTGCTGCAAGATCGTCGCCACGGACGGTCGCTTCGCTGGGTTGATAACAAAGAACTGCGCCAGCAGGTCCGCGAGCGCCGGGTCGGTCTGCGTGTCGACGTCCAGCTTCTCCAGCAGGTACGCGATCCCAAAGTCCTCGAGCAGGCGGAAGTGGTCGTCTCGCCGCAGCGGTTCGCGGAACGGGTATCGACCCGCGAGCATCGAGAAGAGCATCACGCCGAGCGACCACACGTCCGCCGCGATCGGGTTGTACCACGCGCTGCTATTGTCGCCTGTAGCCAAGGCTTCCGGCGCCATGTAGTGCACTTTGCCCACAGGCGACGCCTTCATCGTCGCGGCGGACGTCGCCAAGCCGAAGTCGCACACCTGGCAGCAGTCGCGCTCGTCCACGAGCACGTTCTCGAGCGACACGTCGCGGTGCGCGATGCCGTTCGCGTGCAGGAACTCCATCGCGAGCAGCACCTGCTTGAAGTAGCGCAGCAAGTGCGCTGTCGAGAGCGCCGCGCGGTTCGTGTTGACGACGCCAAGCAGCTCGCCGCGCGCGCAGTACGCCAGCACGAGCTGCACGACCTGCTGCTCCATGAAGCAGTCCTTCATGGACAGCACGAACGCGTGGCCGCCCAGCGCCTGCACCTTCAGGTTCGTCGAGAGCTCTGCGAACACGTCCTCCTGCACAGCGCGGTTCGTGTCCTTGGCGCACTTTCGACCGGCGAAGCTCAGTTCCATGCGCTTGACAGCCACGACCTCGCCGGACTCGCGGTGGCGACAGCGGTCCACACGCCCGTAGAGCGCCGCCGCGATGGTCGACAGCACCTCGTACTGCTGCATGGCGATGCTGAGTTCTCTCTCTGTATGCTTTCTTCTGTTTGTTCTCTGGAGCGCGAGTGGTCAAATGAGCTCTTTTCGGAGACATGAGTTCTATTCGCAGCTTTTTTAAGCTCATTTAAAAATGATGGAAGTCTGTGCAGAAAAAAGACCGCCAAAAAAGTGAAACTGATGGAAGAAACGTGCAATGCAAGATTCTTATATAGGACTAGTATCCTCTTTGTGACATGCAAGAAGAAGGTATGAGATGACAAGAATAGGGTGATCTTCCTTTTCGTATTTACAAGAAGAAAGTATGAGTGCTTGCAGTAGGGAGTGCCTGTTCAGTATTTAGTGCTCGACATTTCCGAATGTCCGACAATTCTGATCAAACCTATATTTGATTTTGTTTACGGCAGATATGTCGTGCAATCCTGATGTGCATCCAGATTCACGAAAACTGGTATTCGTGTTGTGGATTTGTGTGGACACACACATTGTGTCTATTCAAGGGGAGGATCATAACCAAACCAGAACTTTCGTAAACGACAGATACTAAGAACGAATCTACTCGTGTTTGTCCCTCTCCAAATGCTGCATGTTGCAAACAATGTGTCACTAAAGCTCATTTGCAACTCCTCAACGTTGCAAATGAAGAATCCAATAGTGAATGCAAGTCACACAGAAGCTTCTTTTGCGACCATTCATGTTTCGACTATTTCGTCGATTTGCAGTATTCGGTAATATGCAGAATGGTAGTTTTCTTGTCCTAATCGCTTCCTTCAATGCACAAAGCTGCAGTTCTCCTCTGATCCGGCCAATCCGTTCGCGACGCGGGGTTGCTGCATTCCCAGCCACTACAGCCTCGAGCTGATAAGTGTGGGAAGAACGTTCAGCCTCAGAGCCAGCGAGTCTGCCTCTCGCCACTCAACTTGCGCCAATTCTCATTTATCGTTGTCAGCAGCGCTCCCTCCGTTTCTTCACTATTTCGTTTTCGCACGAATCAGGAACAGTCTCACTGGACTCTTTGTGCGCAGGTCGGTTGCTTACTGAAACCAAGCTTAAAGTCCTCAGCTTAAACTGGTACCTACTTTCGATGCCCTTTTTTCTGCACAGCAGCTTTTTTTCTGTGTGATTGTGCTGTTTTGCTTTGTTTGCGCCAAACAAGGGCGAAATTAATAGAACCTCTGAGCGAGCGAGCGACTGGAGAGCAAAATAGGAAGAAGGCTTCTTCTTGTTCTTGAGCGAGGCGCGCACATGCTCCCTCCCTCTCTCTCACTCTGCCACACAAAGCTCAGCAACGAACGAACAAGCAAAGCAAGCCCTGCTCACACTACCTGCAAGCAAACAAGTGTGTGTGTGTGCTGTGTTATTCACGCACCAGCAAGCAGCCACTTGTCTGTGGTGACGCCATCATGCCTCCGTCTCAGCCGCCTCCGTCTCACGACTCGCGAGCAGCCAGTTCGCATTCGTCGTCGTCTTCTCATGGATGCGGCGCTTCCCAGCCACTAGGAGATCCATGTGAGGCGGGCCACATCATCACCAGCAGCAGCAACTACAGTCCAGCACCACCGTTGTCGTCGTCGTCATCGACAGCCAAGCCGCACCACTCGACCATCGGCGTGTTCTCCAAGCGCAAGGGCGTGCGCTACCGGCGCGACGGCCAGGTGCTCAGCTGCCGCTTCTGCGAGATCCTGCGTCTGCGCGACGAGCCGTTTCTCTACGAGGACGAGCAGGTCGTGGTCTTCCGCCCGCTGCGACCGATCGTGGCGTCGCACATCCTCATCGTGCCGCGCGCGCACATCCGCAACGTCACGATGCTCGCCGGCAGCCACGAGGCGCTGCTGCGCCAGATGAAGCGCGTCGCCGAGCGCGTGCTGCTCAGGAATCCGTCTCTGGGGTCGTCGTCTTCGTCTACTAGTCGTGGCGGTGATGCCTCTATCGGTGCGGCTGCTGCTGTCACTGGCTCGTCTTCTTTATCAAATCGCGATGATAGTGATCCGCTGGCAAGAACAACAAGAACCAGAAGAACAGGAACAAGAACAAGTCGTCGCTCGGAAGACTCCAAGCACTCGAAAGAGTCGTCAAAATGCACGGACGACGAGGACTCGTGCAGCCCCAAGAATACTAACAAGAGTACCAGCCATAACAGCACGAGAAGGAAGAACCTGCCGCCCGCGCTCAAGTTTGCGTTCCACGTGCCGCCGTTCAACAGCATCGACCACGTGCACATGCACGCGTTCCGGGACGAGCCGCGCCGCATGGGCGTCTTCGGCCGCATCAAGTACCGCACCGAGTCCTGGTGGTGCCGCTCCTTCGACGACGTGCTCGCGCGCGTGAGAGGGGATGATTTCGATGAGGACGTGGCGCCTCATGACGGCGATTAGGATGTCGAGCCAGTTGACAACAACCCGCAGTCTGTGCAGGCGAATAACAACGCGGTGAACGCCATCCAGCGCTGTTAGCTGATAGAGAGACCACTGCCAGGATAGTATTATTATTTATTAAATCAATTGAATATGGGTGGCGCTGATCCCTCTCTTCTCAGTTGACACACATGCGCTAGCAAACAAGAGCAAGAGCACGAACACGAGCAACACCAACCCACACCTCTTCCACAGCACAACGCACAAGCAACAACTTGGTAAAGCCCACACAACCTAGCAACCCTCACAAATCATCCCCCACTCGCTCACGCCACTTGCTCAGTCGACATCAGGCAGAATGGCTGGACGACGTGCCGTAGCGCAAGCCGCCGATGCGCACGCGCGAGAAGCCCAGTTGAGGCGTCGCGGGCTGCCAGCCCGAGAAGATGGCTTCGATCTCCTGCAGACTGCGCTGGCTCGTCTCGGGCAAGTAGAACCACGCGACGACCACGCCCACAGCATTGAACAGCAGCACGGTGCCCGCGCAGATCCAGAGCACGTGCAGCGAGTGCAGCTGCACGCGCAGCAGCGCAACAGCGTACGTGAGCGCAAAGTGCACGAGTCCGTCCCAGATCACCACGACGCTCATGGCTCCGAGCCGCTGCTTGACTGGGAAAAGCTCGCTTGCGACGATCACCGGCACGACGCCGAGTCCCAGCTGATGGCCTGCAGCCATGAGCAGCACCGCGGCCGAGCCGTAGTCCGTCAGCGCGCCGTCCATCTTCTTGGCGCGGTAGGCGCTCCAGAGCATGAACAGGCAGCAGCACACGACCACGTAGCACCCGGACTGCAGCGCCATGAGTCGACCGCGCACGTCCACCAACAGGAAGCAGGCGACCACGCCGATGCTCGCAGCGACCCACATGAACGCCATCGCGTACAGCAAGTCTGCGTCCCCGCCGTCCACGTCAATGCCCAACACCGTCACCACAAACGCGCCGGTCTTCGCCGAGCTCAGCGTCGGCGCGATCAGGAACGAGCACACGGCGCGCAGCGTGAAGAGCAGGCAGCAGAGCACGAGCGGGCGGAAGAACGCGCCGCGGTGCGTGCGGTCCTGCGCCGCGAGCACGCCCGCATGGATGATCGAGTTCACCTGGTACTCGGCGCTCTTGTAGCTGCCGTCGTAGAGCCGCGCAAGGATCTCGAACGCGGTCTCGCGGTCTTCGTGGCGCACGACGAGCCATGTGGGCGAGTCCGGGAGCTTCTGCATCGCGAGCAGCAGCGCGAGTCCCGGCACGAGTCCAGCCATCGCCAGCACCTTCCACTCGCTCAGGTTGAAGCCAAAGTACGAGCGGCTCAGATCGATGAAGAGCGCGCCGATCGCCAAGTAGCAGAGACTGCCCACGCCCGCAAACAGCGCGAGCGCACAGAGCACGCGGCCGCGAGTGCGCGCGGCGCTCACTTCCGCCAGGTAAATCGGCGCCACGACGGTCATCATGCCCGTGGCGATGCCCAGCAGGTACCGTCCGATCACCACGGTGATCTCTCCGTACGCGAGTCCGATCAAAAGCCAGCCGACGATGTACGGGATCGCCGAGAGCTCCAGCGCGCCGGCGCGTCCCAGACGGTCGCCCAGATACCCCGCCACTGCGGCGCCAAAGACGTTACCCAGGTACAGACACTGGCTGGAGAAGAAGCTCGTGTGCTCGTGATCCGTGTTGAAGACGTCCACCTGCATGTTGTAGAGCCGACTCGCCGAGATCGGGAAGAGCGACAGCCACACGCAGCACACCGCCGAGCTGCCGATCGCGAGAATGTGCAGTAGCAGGTACCGGTTCATCTGGTACGGCGGCGCGCGGTGCCCAAAGTCCTTGCTGCTCACAGACACACTAGTTGATCAGACACACAGCATCACAGTCAACAGCAGCAAGCAGGTGAGTGGGCAAATGGACGCACCGCGCGTTGATGGGTGTGCTCTCCCCCGGCGAGAGCGACACGTCCACGAGCTCCGCGGGCGCGTGCACGTAATGGTGCGGCACGAACGCGAACTCGCTGCGCGCAGGGTCCCGCAGCGCGTCCACGAGGCTGCGCCATCCGCGCGCGCTCTGGTGTGGCTGTCGTGGCGTCATGATTGACTGCGAGTGGTCTTTTTTTGTGATCCATTCCATTTCTGTGTGTGGCAGAGGCAGAGCGTAACCTCTTCACCAAAAAAGGTGACGCGAAAGTGACGCGAAGGTAACGCGTCGCTGCGACTCAACCAACCATCTCTCTCTGCACACAAACAGCAGGCTGCTTGTGAAGAAGCAGGAGCAGCACGGAAGAGCATTGGCAGGTGCAGCAGCAAAGCAAGCAGGCAGTCGATAGCAGCGATGGCGATGGACGGCGCCGCGAGCAAGGCGTTCGTGGACGCGCTCTACCGCAAGGTGCTGCTCTCCGTGAAGGCATCGAACGCGATCCCGAGCGAGGACGACGACTTCCACTACCACAGCAAGTTCAGCAAGGCGTTCGCGTCGCACGTGAGCGCGAGCGGCGCCAAGCTCGAGGAGCTCGTGTGGCAGCTTACGCGCGTCGACAAGGCCAAGAAGAAAGGCGACAGCAATAAGAACGATGACGACGACGACGACGACGACGATGAAGAAGAGGACGACGCCAAGAAGAGAGAGCTGTTTGACGGTCCCGAACCAAAGTCCAGCATCACGGACTTTGTCGACGCGCTGCTGGACGAAGCCTCCAAGCAGCTGGAGCTCTTCCAGCGCGGTCCCGCTGCGATCGCTGCTGCCGCAGCTGCGTCGGGCTTGCGACCGCTGGAGAACAAACCGCTGAGCTTCGACAAGAAGGACGCAAAAGCAAAGGACGAGAAGGACAAAGCCAGCATTGCGAACATGAGCAGCAGCAACAACAACTCGGTCCGTCACAGTCGCAGCATGGCCAAGCCCCAGGACCAGTTCAACGAACAGATCGACAACTCGGAGGCGCCGTTCGTGTCCAAGTTGCGTGAGAAGACGCACGCGCTGCACAACGCGCCGGCCATTGCGGACGACGAGGACTCGCTGCAGCTGCAGCACCCGTACTACCCGGAGATCAAGGCGCTCAAGTACGCCGAGTGGCAGTTGGAGGCGTCTTCGGACGCGTTCAAGAAGATCTCCGTGGAGGACGCGTCGTTCCTGTGGGTGAACTCGGACGAGACGCTCGGCGAGATGATGAAGTCGCTGAGCAAGCCGGAGAACCGCGTCGTCGCCGTCGACCTCGAACACCACAGCTACCGCTCGTACCTGGGGCTCGTGTGCCTCATGCAGATCTCGACCGCGAACGAGGACTTTCTGGTCGACACGCTGGCGCTGCGCTCGAAGCTGCAGATCCTCAACACCGTGTTCTGCGACCCACAGAAAGTGAAAGTGCTGCACGGCTCGGACATGGACATCCTCTGGCTGCAGCGCGACCTTGGGCTCTACATCGTCAACATGTTTGACACCGGCCAGGCGGCGCGTCTGCTGCAGTACCCGCGCTTCTCGCTCGCGTACCTGCTGAAGCGCCACTGCGCGATCGACGCCGACAAGCAGTACCAGCTCGCGGACTGGCGCGTCCGGCCGCTCGAGAAGAACATGATCAAGTACGCGCGCGAAGACACGCGCTACTTGCTCTACATCTACGACCAGATGAAGCACGAGCTGCTGGCGTCGAGCGACAAGACGCGCTCGAGTCTGCTCTTCGAGGCGCTCCAGAACTCGAGCAAGATCTGTCTCCAGGTGTACATGAAGCCCGAGGTGAGCGACGACGACTGCGTCGCGCTCAGCGACAAGCTCAAGGGCACGGTGGGCATCCCCGTGCTCTCGGAGCTCCAGCGTCGCGTGTTCGCGATGCTCTACTTCTGGAGAGACCGCGTTGCGCGCCTCGAGGACGAGTCGACCGGGTACGTGCTGCCGAACCACGCGCTCATGAAGATCACGAAGCAGCTGCCGACCAAGTCGGAGCAGCTCTTCCGCACGTGCAACCCCGTGCCTCCGCTGGTGCGCAAGTACGCGCACGAGCTGACGTCGCAGATCAGCGCCGAGAAGGCGAAGCTCGCCGCGGAAGAAGCGAAGGTCGTCGCGTCGGGTGAGAAGCAGGCTGGCGAAGGCGCCACGGCGGCGAAGAAGAGCTCGCACTGGCGAGCAGAGCAGGACGAAGACGTTGTGATGGAGAGCAGCACGCTGGCGTTCGCCTCCTCTGTGAGCCACATGAGCGAGTACGCTGTCTGGGAGAGCGGCAAGCGCAAAGCCAAGTGCATGGGAGTGGACGCTGAGACTGTCGCTGCTGGTGTCTCCAGTGGCTTGCGTGCGAGCTTTGCCGGACTCTCGACTGCAGCTGGAGACAACAATGACGAGAGCGCGATCGCCAAGCTGGAAAAGGTGAACCAACTTGTGGCGCGCACAGCGTTCACCGTGACGGAGAACGACCGCGTCGAGCCGCACGTGGTGTCCGCAGCTCCAGTGGCGAGCGCCAACACGACTGCTGCGAGTGACGCGCTCCCACAGTCGATCTCGGAAACGTATCACATGTCGAACCGCGCGAAGCGACGAAAGACGCAGCAGGAGACTAATGCCGACAACGACAATGAGGACGAGAAGAACGAAGGAGCCGAGATCGCACTGCCGCCAGCGTCATCTGATGCGCGCGGCAAGAAGCGCGCGGAGCCGTTCAAGGCGTTCGACTACTCGGCGGCGAGCGAGCAGATCGGCGGCGCCAAGTTCGACATGGCGGACGCGACGAAGGCGAACGACCGACCGAACGGCAAGAAGAAGCGCGGCGTGAAGCAGCAGGGGAGCGGCTACAACCCGTTCGTGGCGATTCGCGGCGCGGCGGGGGACGCGGCTCCGGACGAGCTGCAAGGCGCGAAGAAGGCGGTGAAGAGGATGCACCACATGCCGCGCAGCGCCACGTTCCGATAAATGTGCTGCGTGGGTATGTGTGGGTGGCGGCTGGCGCTCTGATCTCGCGTGTAGATAGGTTTGATAGATAGATAAAGCAGCGCGGACGGAGGTCTTGTCTCCATGCTTTACAAGAGAGCATTCCCATTCGTTCCTTCGCATCCGCACTGTTGCGCAGCTCTTTATGCTAGACATTCAGAAGGCGACACATATTTTGCAGGCGTTCGCGCCAAAACCAAATGTCTAGTTTCATCCAATAAGACTGATCCAGAGTCCTGTTGGTTCTCTCTGATTGGCTGAAGATGTAGGATAAAGTACAAAATATGGTATAAAGTGCAGTGTTCGTTGACAAACAGTCTATTTTATACCATATTTCATTCTTTTCAAGTGGCAAATTGGTTTCGATTGTGAGTCGCCATAATCCAATTTGCAGAGAGACGAGCACGCGATCGCGAGACTGCAATAGGATCGCAGCAGACAGGAAGGAAGGAAGGCGAGTGCACGCGAGCGATGGCCAAGCCCGCGCAGGAGAAGAAGCGCAGCCGCGCAGTCGCAGGTGGTGGTGCTGGCGACAGGAAGGCGGCGGCGCGCAAGAAGCAGAAGCTCGCGGCGGCTCCACGTAAACAGACGAAGAGGAAGAAGCTGCAGGAGGTCGTAGAGGAAGACGGTGACGATGGCGCTGTAGATGAAGATGAAGATGAGGAGGCTGTGGATGACGAGAGCGATGATAGTGGTGATGCGACCACTGCTACTGCCGAGAGCGACGGTGACGGAGAGACGGGTGATGAAGACGAGAATGGCGCTGGATCTGGTGACGATGATGACGAAGACGAAGGTGGGGAAGAGAGGGGATCGTGTCGCTTGCGATGTGTGATGGTGGATATGGTGTTGACGCGTTTGTGCGTATGCGTTGTTAGAAACAGCTGAGAGCGACTCGGCTGTGGAAGAGGAGCCGAAGAAGAAAGCGAAAGCCAAGCCGCGAGCGAAAGCAGCAGCTGGCGTGAAGAAACCTGCGGCGAAGAGCACCAAGACCGCGAACGGGAAGGCGACGAAGAAGCCTGTCGCGAAGGCGAAAGCGCGCACAAAGCCAGTGAAGAAAGCGTCGCTTGCGAAGAAAGCGCCAGTGAGAAAGGCAGCAGCGGCAAAGCCAAAGCCCGTGGTGAAGAAGCGCAAAGTGCGCTCGCAGGAAGACAAGATCCTCGAAAATGGGTCGATGAACACGCCGTTTTACGTCGAGACTGGCAGCGAGTGGCATACGACTGATATTGGTGCGTACTGGTACTGGTTCAGTGAATGTGTCATCGTATGGATATGGATGATCTAACTCTTCTTTGTCCATTCTTCCGGATGCTCATACAGATTTCGATGAGCTGAGTGCGCTGCGCAGCATGTGGGAGCTGCCGTCGGCGTGCCACATCCTGTGGCTGCTGCAGAACCCGCTGACGCTGCGCTTCTCGCACAAGCTGCTGGACTTTGAGTCCGCGCTGCTGAACCCGGTGTCCAGCACGATCCTCGAGGACGTGTTCACGAAGCTGCTGCTGAAGAAAAGCGAGCGCGACTGCCTGACTGCGGGCATTGGGCTCAAGTACGAGTGGTGGAACAAGCAGCTGCGCGAGTACTACATGGCCATGTACGACAAATGGTACGCGCTGCTGCGCAAGGCGGGGGAGAAAGTGCCCGAGTCGTTCTCGGACGATGAGGATGACGACGACGATGAGGATGACGACGAGCAGCAGATCGACGTGGAGCTATCAGACGACGAGTGGATGGCGCTCGACATCCTGAAGGCGAGACTCGAGGCGCTCGGTATGGTGTGTCCGCTCAAGGTGAGCAAAGTGCGTGTTGTGTGGGTAGACTGGAGTGGGTTCATGGCGATTGGTATCCTGACGTGCTTTGACGGTGTTGTTTGCTCGTGAAAATCAGCACAAATCGTTTGCGGAGCTGCCCGCGGGCTTGCGCTGCAAGATCCTCCACAACCTGTGCGAAGCTGTGATTGACGACCCATCCAACACGTAAGTAGGCAAGCGCTCGTTTGATTTCTTAGCTCTCTGAATCACACACTCACTACGGAAACCCGTAATCTTCGTAGGGAACATGTCCGGATGATGGAGGAGGACGACATGCGCGTCGAGCCGCTCGGACGCGATCGCGCAGGCAATTTCTACTATTTCTTTCCGCAGTTTTACGAAGAGCGGCGTCTGTATCGCCTGGAGCTCGCGACGAAAGAGTGGGGTTTGTGGGCGAAAGGCGACGAGTGTTTCCGTGCGCTGCTAGTCGCGATGAAAGAGATCCGAGGCCGCAAAGTGGTGGGCGAGCAGGAGCTCATCGACCACTTGGAGGTGATCGTCGAGCAGATCGAGGAGGAGACCCAGGAGCGCGAGAAAGAGATGGAGAAGGCGAACAAGCGCGCGATCCTCGAGGCGATCCCGCGCAAGCGGTCGGTGCGCATCCAGGTCAAGCAGATCGAGCAGATGGAGCAGCAGAAGCAGGAAGTGGAGACCAAGCAGCAGCTGTCGATGGAGGAGCTCGCGGACCTCAAGCGCGCCGAGCTGCTTCGGAAAGTCGAGATGGAGGCCGAGCGCGAGTCTCGAGAGCTCGAGAAAGAGGCGAAGCGTGTCGAGCAGGAGCTCAAGGAGCGCGAGGCGGCAGCAGCTGAGCGCGAGCTGAGACGGCAGCGACGCCTTGAGAAGGAGAAAGAGGACGAGGCAGAGCAGCGCCGCCTGGAGACCGAGCGCCAGAAGGAGAAGGACGCGCGAGAGCTGCGCGCCAAGCTCCGCATGGCCGCGGAAGAGGAGGCGCGACTGCAGGACCAGATAGAGCAGGTCGACGAGGAGGCGCCAGAGCCCACCGAATGAGACGAGTGGACGGACTGGCGATGGGTGGAGTGCAGGATGGTGTGCTGGAGTGTGTATGAGCGAAAGACAGGACGGAAGAGATAGATAGATTTGCATGGAGAACGATCGCACGATGCTCTTTCCCTTGCTGCTGTGTACTGCGCTCAAGAGTGTCTTGCTTATCAACAGAGCGAGCACCCGAATGGCAACACTAAGGAGCTCGTTGCACAGCAGCAAACGCCTAATGCCACGCGGCTGCTTGGCGCTACGGCACTTCGGACTGGGTCCATCTTGCGCTGAGACACCAACTGAGCACGGACGCCAGCAGCTTTGAGATCACGCTGAAGCGACGATCTCAACGCGAAAGTGTCAGCACGATCACTGAGACTTGTCATCGTGATCATTCGGATCCTCCTCATTCGATCAAACTCGACACTCACAGATCTTGCAATAGAAACCGCCTGTGAGACAAAAGTCACTTCGCTTTTGTGTGGGTACGTACCCATCGATCCAGCATTCATCATCGACATGAAAGCCCACTTGTTGTTTACGTTGACGAATGAGCGACAGCTTCCGAGACAAGACCCCATGCGATCACAGGCGAGGTTGATGTGCCGCGACTCCCACTTGCCGCAGTTGGCTGTTGTTATCACAGACTGATGCGCAAGTATCCCAGAACAGCAGAGGACGCGGCTAGGACGGACCTTCCTTCGCGTCTAACGACTGATGGCACGCGACCATCAGCCTCTCATCTCTCATCTCTCATTCTCCAATTCGCCAACACAAGTCAACCAGTCTCTTCACACCCGAGCCAATACCAGCATGGCGTCCTCGACCAAGCTCTTCACTCCGTTGACCCTCGGCGGCAAGCGCGACCCCGTGCAGCTGCAGCACCGCGTCGTGATGGCGCCGCTGACCCGTCTCCGCTCTGGAGAAGAGGGCGTCCCGCCGGCGTTCGCGGCGACGTACTACGGACAGCGCGCGACCGAGGGCGGACTGCTCATCTCTGAGGGCGTGTGCATCAGCACGACGTCACGCGGATACTTTGGCACCCCGGGGCTCTTCCGCGACAACCAGCTCGACGCCTGGAAGAGCGTCACGCAGGCGGTGCATGTCAAGGGCGGCAAGATCTTCGCCCAGCTCTGGCACACTGGACGCGTCGGCCACCCGCTCAACCAGCCGAATGGCGAGCTCCCAGTGTCTGCAAGCGCAGTGTCGATGGACGACGTCAAGAGCTCTGCGGTCACGCGGGAGGGCAGAAAGGCGTACGTGACGCCGCGCGCATTAGAGATCGAGGAGATCGCTGGCGTCGTGGAAGACTACCGCCGCGCAGCTGTGAACGCGATCGAAGTCGCGGGCTTTGACGGCGTCGAGCTCCACTCTGCGAACGGGTACCTGCTCGAGCAGTTTCTCTGCGACGGCGTGAACAAGCGCACGGACAAGTACGGCGGAAGCGTTGACAACCGCTCGCGGTTCCTGTTTGAAGCGCTCGATGCGATTCTATCGAGCGTGGACCCCAGCAAGGTCGGCGTGCGCCTCTCGCCGTTCTCGATCACGTTTGGATGCACGGACTCGGACCCTGCGACCATCTACGGCCACGTGGTCGAGAAGCTCAATGCGTACGACCTCGCGTACTTGCACGTGGTCGAGCCGCGCGGACGCCACGTCGCGAACCCGCAGGTTCCAAAGATCGGCGCGACCGCCCACTTCCGCACGATCTACAACGGCGTGCTGCTCACTGCGTCCGGCTACGACCACGAGAGCGCGGTCGAGGTGATCGCCACTGGCGTCTCCGATGCGGTCGCGTTCGGCCGCGCGTTCCTCGCGACCCCGGATCTCGTCAAGCGCCTGCGTCTCGGAAAGCCGTTCAACGAGCCGGACCCCAGCACGTTCTACTTAGGCGGCGAAGAAGGGTACACGGACTACCCGTTCCTCGAGGACGTCGTGCTCGTCAAGTCGTAGGTTGCTTTGGACAACGCAAGAAAGACAGATACATATACGAACGAGATAGCGCGATTGCGATTGTCGATGCACATCGCACACTAATTACATGGGCGAATAATGAATGAGCTTTTGAACGGGTGGTTGGCGTGAGAGTAACCCTGCAACTTCAACATGTGTAACCTGATCGCGAGTGATGGTCAAGCGTACCTCACATCCTGATCCCTGATCAGCGTTCCTTTCCTGTGTTCTTACCTGCGACGAGTGTTCTGTGTCCGTTTCGCCACCTCCTTTCAGAGATGCCTCAGTGATCCGAGCCACCTCACTCGCCATTTGTCCATTTGTCCACGCAGAGTAACCGCAGTTGCCTGAGAGTCCACGAGTCAAAGCCCGCCCAGCGAGCCCTCCTTCCTTCCCTTCCTTCCCTTCTCTCCGTCCTTCATCGTGGCGTCAAGACGCAGACGCATCGTCATCCGAGACCTCGAGTCCAGCGCCGTGCAGCGCAACTACTTGGACGTCCACGGTCAGTGCTGCAGTCACGGACCGTGCAACGAACGCGAGCAGCAAGTCTCCCAAGAGCTCCAGGTGCGTGCGTTGTTTGCTGTTGCTGTTTGTGGTGCTTACACGGACTCCTCATCGCTGACGTTTGGCCATTGTCCGTTGAGTACAGAGAGCGAGAGACTCGGTTGCTGCAGTGCAAGTCGAGAAGGACAAGGAAATCGCGTTCCTGAAGTGTCAGCTCTCAGTGTACGCGTCGCTGCCATTGCAGAAATCGCCTGCAGCACCCAACGCCTTTGCGAAGAGAGCGTTCGCGGGCTTTCCGGACGCAGCAGCAGCGACAGCACCGCCACCCAACGGAGTTCCCGCATCGCCAGTTGCTATTGCTCCGAGCACAGCGCAGATCGCAGCAGCAACTTCCAAACGCGCAAGCGACAAGTTTCGACTATTAGCTGCAAGTCGTCCTCAACTGCCTGGTCCTTCAACGACGCCAGCGATCTCATTCGTATCCCCCGTGAAGCTCCCGACCGCGCGCACTGGTGACGCGACCAGCAGCGGCGCTGAACAAGAAGGCGGGTTCGCCATCGGCGTAGCTCCTCCCCCAACAGCGCGACAGCTCCTGAAAGCTCGCTTGAAAGTCCGAGGGAAGCTCGCCTTCAACGATCTTTGACAGCTCAAAGCGCAGCAAGGACTTGACTACCGTAAGAGTCAGCACGAGTTGTTGTAGTCGATGGGCTCCTTCTTTCGATATGTGAAGCGTTGGTTATCTATTTTGTTTTAGCATCCACTACCAAGCTCCTACCCTGAGACGTATCCTTTGTCTCAAAAGCAAATGCCAAGGTTGCTGTGGCCACACAACGGTCTCTTCTCTCTCTATCCGTAGGCGTTCGCCTTGTGCTTGGGGACGAACTGGAAGCTCTCGGGCACGGGACCGAGCAGCATCTCCGAGATCTTGACCCAGTCGACCGCCTGGTCGCTCGCCATGAGCGTCTCGAGGTCGTTGCGGCCGTAGTACGGCGACGGGCGGTCGTTGATGCGCTGCGGCAGCACTTCGAGCAGCCCCACGGGGATGTAGCGGCAGAGGAACGACTGCCACTCGAGTAGGTATCGGCGCGTGCGGTTCACGCCCTTCTGGTCCGAGCCCCAGTGCTCCAGTCCGAATTTCACAAAGTCCTTGAGCAGCTCCAGGCGCTCGGACGCCGAGATGTCCCAGTGGCGGCGCTCCTTGATCTCGGTCGGCAGCCACGGCTTGATGAGCGCGCCGCGCGCGAGCATGCACGTGTCCAGCTTGCCGTTCTGCAGGTGCGCGTCAAACTCCTCGTACGAGAGCACGTCGCCGCCGCCCACAAACGGCACCCTGGACAGCGTGTCTTCCTGCGCGTCGCTGCACTCAAAGACGTAGTCCCAGTCCGCGTTCTTCGTGTATCGCTGCAGTCGCGAGCGGCCGTGGATCGTGATCGCGTCCACGCCTTGCGCCGCGCGCAGCTTGTAGTCCTGCACGACGCTGGCGTTCATGAACGGGTTCGAGGCGCGCGTCGCCTGGATCTTCGGCACGAGCTTGTGCGCGATGCGCTCCTTGTCACTCCAGCCCGTGCGCAACTTGACCGTGAGTCCCGGAACGGATCCGCGGCCGATGCTTCCGAGCTCGATGCCCGTCAGACTCGCCGAGATGACTTCCGTGAGCTTCGGTGGACGCGTCATGAGCGACGCGCCGGCGCCAGCGCGGCACACAATGTCGATCGGACAGCCCATGTTGATGTCGATGAAGTCCACGTTCGCCTCGCGCGCGATGAGCTCGCAGACGCGCGCCATCTGGTCGCCGTGGCCACCCGCGATCTGCACGCCGAAGACGTCCTCCGACTCGTGGCGACGCAGCAGCGCCCACTCCGACTGCTGCGCGCGCAGCAAGTTGGTCGCCATCGCCATCTCGCCGCACGTGATGTCGGCGCCAGTCTGCTTCATCAGGCGACGGAACGGCAGGTTGCCCACAGTCGTGAGCGGCGCGATGTAGATCTTGCGCTTAAAGTCCACGGGCTTGCGCTCCGCGAGCAGCAGGCTCTCGCTCGCAGGCTCCACAAAGGCGCTCGGCTCGGTGGTCTCCGCTTCTTTGTCAGCGTCCTTGACCTCGACTTCATCCGCGTTCGCTTCAGCGTCGGCCGCGCTTTCCTGCTGCTGCTCCTGCTGACGGTTCTTGTCCTTGCCTCCCTTCTGGTTGCGCTGGCCTTTCCGCGACTGCCCGATCGTCTTGAACGGGTACTTGTTCTTGCGCAGCAGATTGCGCACGTCGTTCGTGAGCTCGTTGCACTCAAAGTGCACACCACCCGCCGCCACCGCCTTCTTCGACTCGTCCACAACGTTCACATACGTGCCGTCCTCGCTTTTCACAACGTGCATGCTCGCAAAGCGACACGCGAGACCGTAGCGACAGAACCCGACGGCGTCGAACACGGGACACGTCTCGCCCAGATCCTTCTCCTTGCGCTTCATATAGTCGCTCATGTCGTGGCTGAACTTGCACGAGTCGCCGAACGGACACGACTCGCCTGCAGCGATCGGACGGCAGAGCATCTCCGCAGGGTCCTCCTGCGCGTCGATCGGACGCTTCTTGAACGTGCCGCGCATCTTGCCGCTGCTGCCACCCTCACCACCTTCTCCATCGACAGACGATGGCGTCTCGGACTTCTGTAGGATCGGTTTCAAGTACCTGCAGCAATACGCAAGCGGAGATATGCACGCATTGATAGCGATGTGAGCTGCTGCTGGTGAGTGCAATAGAGAGAGAGAGAGAGAGAGAGAGCTACATGTTGGGATCGAAAGGGACGCACTCTTTCTTCACGGGAGCTTCTCCGACGCGACGAGTGAGCACCGGCGCTTCACTCGACACCTCCACGCTCGCACTCGCATCAGCAACAGGCGCGTCTGCAGTGACAACAGCGACAGGCGCTGCGTCCATTGCGACGGCGACCTCGACGTGCGCTTTTCGCTGGAGTTCCGCCATCTCTCTCGTGATCTTGATCTTGATCAGTCACAGGAAATGGTGTGAATGGAATGGCTGGATAATGGAGGTGGTTTGGATCTGTTCGTTAAAGTGCGATTAAACGAATGGGAAAGAAGAAGCCAAATACAAAAAACAATGGAATAGAACGAGGTGATTCAAGTGGACTGGAGGAAAGAAGAGCGTGTGGAAAATGGAGCCGCCTTGCATACATGCACAGAGAGAGGACAGCTCCCGTGTGCCTCATGAGACGACTGGCACTGGGAAGTCAGTCGCCAGCACTTGTTTCTTTGCCTTCTGGTTTCTTTACCTGCAGAGAAGCCATCGTTTGCATGACCTCCACCGCTGTCGTGTCTTGAATCTCATGATGTGTTCTCGCTTGGAGTGTGCGAGTCTTCTCTTCTGCATGCGAGACTCTTTTTCGCTTCACCTGTCATCTCATAGATGTTCCGCAACTTGGTGAACAAAGCAGAATAGCGCTTGAGAATCCTCTCTCCACAATGGATATCGCAATTGTCGTCATTGTGTAGGATCCCGTTCATGCTCCAGTTCACAGAACCGGAGCCCAGAATCCTGCCATCCACAATAAAGAACTGCACGAGCAAGAGAGAAACACCAGTCAGGGTAAAACAAGTGAACTGATTATCAGTCACCGACCAAACTCTAGTGGTAGCGCGCTTTGTGATGTTGCGTTCGAGGTGAGTGGGAGAGCACATCAATATCTGCTCCCGCAAGTGCCGCAACCTTGGAACACCGCCCAGTTGATTCGCGCTTGTTTGCAATAAGGCGGATCCTGAGGGACAGGCACAGCTTCTTCAGCTTGATCACAAACTCGGCAATCTGTGTTGAGAATCGGCACGAATCAGTCGTCACAACATCCAATATCCTCGCAGGCGGCACTGTGGACAGAAGAACTGGGGCTCGCACTACCCATGCTCGCATCTCCATCATTTTCGATGCGCTTGCAGTCGTCTCCTCCCTTGGATTCGCTGCCCTCACTGCGTGGAGATGAGAATAGGCTACCGGCACCAAACCTTGCGCTTTCGATGCTCTCCGCGTTCTCGACAACCAGATCATCGAGCGTGGGAGAGCTAAGAGAGGAGCGTGGACACTGAGAGTCCACGCATCCGTCACACACCATGTCGTCATCCATGGTGTCAGTGTCGAGCAATCCACGCCACTGCTCTCCTCGTGCAGCAAGTACACACCAAAGCTGCTGTCGTCCATCTCGTCGTCGCTGTCGTCGCCCAGTCCCTCCTCTTCGAGCACTGTCAGATCCACATCGCCACCGCGCGCAAAGAAGAAGGGTGTCCTCTTCATCACACGCACCATGGAGGACAGACTAACGAGAAGGTGGCTCGCAACGCACGCTGGCTCATGCCGAATCGAGTCAATATGAATGCTACAGTGGCAAGCTCATGAGTTATTGACCTGGGCAAATACGTCTGCTCCATCAGGTCAATCACGATCCTGATCGTGTTCTCATCGGCCATGGTAGCTTCGTTTTCTTCCTCTTTCTTGTTTGCTTTTTGTTGTTTCTGCTGTGAGAGTAGTCAAAAGTGGATTCACCTGCTTCTCCAAGACAACGGAAATAGGAGCTTTGGTATAGATGATTGGAGGCAAGTCTGTGCTTCTGGACAGATGTTTTGGCGCGAAAATGACTTTGACTCCCTTACTATCTGAAATGTGCTGAATTGTGAACCGCCGCTTTTAACAGACACTTTTGGCGCGAAAGCTTCTTGTCCATCGCTTTTAGAAGATAGCATCTGCACCAAATTGGCGCGAAAACGAGGATGCCACGACGCTTTCTGACAACCAATCCGTTTCGACTCGTAGTGACTGTCGCACAGATCAGTCCAGCAACAACTCGTCTCGACACGCTGTACCCACCTCACCAAAATACCCAAAATAGCGGTTCGCACAATGAAAGCTTGAGGGTATACTGTAACCCACAACCTGGTCACTGTCCACTTGGCCAGTTCGCTTGATGTCATTATGAGACTGTCTAGTCCTCTTTACACCTCAGTCTCTTTCCCAACATTTACCCTTTTGACCTCAAAAATACCCAAATACTCATCACATCACACTTCGATGCAAGAATGTATGCGACACGTTTATGGAACACATTGACAAATAGTCAGTTGCAACGAATCATTCGTCGCATTTGGCACTTCGACACCTGGAAGGAACGTCCGCAGTCGTAGCGCTCTGCGTCCGCCTACGAGCACAGTAGCTCCCCGCCCGCGCTCTACCAGCGACAGTACCGATCGACCAGGCGGCATGGGCCAAGTCGCGACGAGAGAGTCCTCCGCGTCGCTCGGGTCGGCGCGTAGCTCGCTGTCCGCGTCTCCTCTGCGCACCTGCGGCTCGCGGCGATCCAGCGCCACGTCCGACACCAAGCCGTCCAGCAATGAGAACAAGAGCAACGACGCCAACACCGCGGGGGACAAGCAGGTGGAGACCGCGCTGCAGCTGATGGCGCAGCGGCCGCCGCTGCACTGCGTCTTCTACTACGAGACGCAGGTCAAGAGCGCGCAGATCCAGATGCCGCTGCTCTACGAGAAAGCCGAAAACCAGGTCGGCACGCGGCTCATGGACATCGAGCTCTGGCTGCGCGAGCAGTTTGCGGTTCCGTTCGGCTCGAGCATCTTCGCGGTCGTGCCGGCCGAAGAGCTCTACAGCCCGCCGTACCCGCTCGTGATGATCAACACGGTCGCCGGACGACTCTACCAGCGCTTTGAGAACGAGCGCGTGCCCGTGCTGCAGTTCGCGCTCGTCGTGCGCGAGATGTCGCTCTTGCAGCAGCCGATCCTGCGCGGCGACGCCCAGGAGTCGCCCTACTTCCCGATCTCGGCGATGGCGCTCAGCCGAAAGACCGACTGCATCGAGCGCAAGTTTGCGCGCATGCGCTTCGTGCAGAACATGAAGAACTGGGGGTTTGCGCGGATCGAGGTCACGCCAGAGCAGGCGCAGATCCCGGACGACGCGTTCAAAGCCGTGCGCAAGTGGCTCGCAGAACAGCTGTCGCTTCCCAAGGACCAGCGGTGGCGCGACTTTGTGGACGCGAACCGCGACGATCCGGACAACACGGAAGACGCGCTCCAGGCAACGCACCCCGCTGTCTCAAAGGGGCGGTACGTGGGCTTTAGCGCTGACCGCAACCGCGAATACTTGCAGCTGCGGCGTCCCGTTGCAAAGAGCGGGACGGTGTGGCCGCCCGCGTACTTTGCCGGCAACCCGCAGTTCGCGATGCAGATGCTCGAGCTCATGGACCTGCTCGACGGCATCGCGCGCGACTGCATGCGCGCAGTGTGCGAGATGCTCAACCTCGACGAGCAGTGGGTCATGGACGAGCTGCTGGACGATTTGAGTCCCGCGCCGACCTCGGACGCGCAAGTGACGGCACCACGCGACCTGACGAACCAGTACGGTCCGTCCGTGCTGCGCATCTACAACTACCGCAACAAGGCGCCTACCGGTGCGAACTGCAACGTGCCGCTGCACCCGGACGACCACTCGTGCGGCGTGCACGCCGACCTGGGACTCGTGACGGTCTCACCCGTGGCCACCGTGCCGGGGCTACAGATGTGGAACCTCGAGCGCATGAGCTGGAGCGACGTGGAGCAGGACGCCAAGAGCATCCACTTCTCGGTCTTTGCCGGCGAGACGCTCGGGTTCCTGACCAACGGACTCATCAAGGCGCCGCTGCACCGCGTGCCGGCGATCTGCGTGGAGACGGAGGCGGACCGCCGCATGTCGATGCCCTACTTTTTGCGCGCCAAGCCGGAGCAGTGCCTCAACCCGCGCGCAGACCCGGCCACGCAGCTCACGTGCCGCGACTTCATGGAGGACATGGTCTTCAAAGTGCGTCCGTGGCGGAGAGAAGATCACAAGAAGAACGCGCCGCCGCCGGATTATTGAAGAGACAAAAAGACACGGAGAGCGAGCGCCAGACAAAGCCTTCCAGTTGGCAAACAAAACAAAACACACACCACATCTATGTATTGAAATTGAAACAGTGCGTGACCATTTTGCTAAACACGGTCACACCTTGGCTTCTTTCTCTATGAGCTTGTGCCGTCGCCACCACTCAGCGACCTCTCTCAGCTCCACTGGTGGCGCTTCATTCAAAGCCTCACCGATGTG
>JAASFO010000293.1:0-27202 GCA_023333815.1 Globisporangium recalcitrans
GAGAGCACAACAAAATGGCTGACTTCCTCGCCAATGTAGCGATGGACTCACGCGGGCGACGAACCCTCACACCTTCCACACGCGACAGCGAAGCCACGAGATTCCAGCAGGTGCAGAAGCTCATGAACAACGACATGAACTGCGTAGCCCCGCAGATGCGAACAGGATCACTGACAAGAGTGATAAAGAGATTCCTGGTTTCTTCATCTATTGCGGTAGATAAATAGAATATCCATTTCTCTTTTCTTTTCTCTTCTTCAGATCAGAGAGAGTGGTTGTTTAGTACAGTAGTTCTACTACTTTCATTCGTGTGTAAGAACGACATTTACTTTTACACCTTTTTGCTCCAATTGTATTCGATCCTTGACTCAGTTTACACAAACAGATGCGAGTTTCCACTTGACTCTCATAGCAATCGCCCAACAAAACTGAGCCACGTTGCTATTTGGCTCAAAAAGCTCTAAACGAGCAAGCACAAGCAAGCAACCCAGACAGATCAGCTGAGCATGGCGACGGCGGCGATGACGACAGCGGAGGCGCACGCGCGAGAGAGAGCAGATCGTAACAACAGCAAGCAGGAAGCGGAGGAAGAGGAGAAGGAGCAGGAGACGCTGTACGTGCCGCTGAAGGTGCGGCGCCAGCGCCAGGAGGAGAAGCTCAAGCGCCGTCGCAAGCAGCTGCAGGAGAAGATCCAGCGCGAGCGCAGCGACGAGGACGAAGACGAGGAGGAGGAAGAAGAAAGCGAGGCAGCGAGACGCCGCAAGAAGCACGCGGGGTCCAGAGGCAGCGGAGAAGTCGGCGAAGGAGACGACGATGAGGAGGAGGAGGATGATGGCCACACGTCCGCGGCGGCGGGCTTGTCGGAAGAAGACGCTCAGCCGAAGGAGCGCTCGCACATGAGTCTGATCGACCAGGCGTACGAGATGCGCAAGAAGATGGAGGAGGAGGGCGTGAACCAGGACAAGGTCCAGAAGGACACGCAGGAGATCAACATGCTGAAAGAGGCGAGCTACGTGCAGAAAGTGGCGCTCGTGTCGGCGCAGGAGCGCGCCGAGGGCATCCGGTACACGCAGGTGATGAAGACGACGTGGAGGCCGCCCAAGTTTATTGCAGAGATGACGCCCGACGAGTGCGACACCGTGCGCAAGAAGTGGCACATTTTGGTGGAAGGTGAAGACATCCCGCCGCCGATCAAGTCGTTCGAGTACATGCGCTTCCCGCCGGCGATCCTGGACGCGCTCAAGGCGAAGAACATTTTGCGTCCCACGCCGATCCAGGTGCAGGCGATCCCGTGCATCCTCGCGGGCCGCGACATCATCGGCATCGCGTTCACCGGCTCGGGCAAGACCGTGACGTTCTGCCTGCCGCTGGTGATGATCGCGCTGGAGGAAGAGAAGAAGCTGCCGATCATCGGTCGCGAGGGACCGTTCGGACTCATCATCGGACCGTCGCGCGAGCTCATGCGCCAGACGTTTGACGTCGTCAAGCACTTCGCGACGCACTTGTTCCAGGCAGGCGCTCCGGAGATCCGCAGCCTGCTCTGCATCGGCGGCGAAGACAAGCGCGCGCAGTCCGAGATGATCTCGCGCCGCGGCGTGCACATCGTGGTGGCCACACCGGGACGTCTGAACGATTTCCTCAAGTCCAAGCAGATGAGTCTGCGCCTGTGCAAGTACATTTGTTTGGATGAAGGCGACCGCATGCTGGATCTGGGCTTTGACGAAGAAGTGTCGACGACGTTCAACCACTTTACGAGCCAGCGGCAGACGCTGCTCTTCTCCGCGACGATGCCGCAGAAGTTCCAGGATTTCGCGAAAGAGGTGCTCGTGAAGCCGATACTCGTGAACGTCGGCCGCGCCGGTGCTGCGAACTTGGACGTGATCCAGGAGGTCGAGTACGTGAAGCAGGACGCCAAGATCGTGTATTTATTGGAGTGTCTGCAGAAAACCAGTCCGCCCGTGGTGATTTTCTGCGAGCGCAAGGGGGACGTGGACGATATCTACGAGTACCTGATCCTGAAGGGTGTCGAAGCAGCCAGTATCCACGGTGGGAAGGATCAGGAAGAGCGTAACGAAGCCATCGATCTGTTCAAGCAGGGCAGAAAAGACGTGCTTGTCGCAACAGACGTTGCGGCGAAAGGACTGGATTTCCCCGACATCAAGCACGTGATCAACTTTGACATGCCTGCGGAGATCGAGAACTACGTGCATCGCATCGGTCGAACAGGTCGTTGTGGTAAGACAGGCGTCGCGACGACATTCATCAACAAGAGCGTGCCCGAGAGCGCGCTGCTGGATCTCAAGCACTTGCTGGTGGAGGCGAAGCAGACGGTGCCGCCTGTGCTGCGCGCGCTCGAGGATCCGTACATGGGCGTGGCGACAGACAACAGCTTGTCGAATGCGACGGGCACACAGGGCTGTGCGTTCTGTGGCGGTCTCGGCCATCGCATCACGGAGTGTCCGAAAGTGGACGCTCAGTCGCGCAAGATCGGGGCTGGCAAACGCGACTACCTCGGCGGCGGCAACGAAGGCTACGGCGGGGACAACCTCGGCTAAGTGTCTGTCAGCGATCATCCGATGCCTCAAGAGTGCAAGAGCTCAAGTGCTGAAGGTGTCAGCCCGACTCAATATTGATTGGTATGTAATGCAAAATAGACACCGGGAGGTTGGATTTTGCACTGATCCGAGTCGTGTGTCTGTCTGCGTGGTCGTCGCAATCACTCAGGCAGTCTGTTTCGTGCTGGTTTGTTGGTTCAGGTCGTTTTATTTCTATGCTCTACGCTCTACGCTCTTATCACACAGACGAAGAGCTACATTTAGCTACCTGGCTGCGTCTGGCACCAGAACGCGCGTGCGCACAGATAGATAGACAGATGCACGGTGTCCCAAAGCGCGCGACCACTTCCCTGTCGTGCGCGTGCCAGCCAAAAGCAAGCCGCCGGCGAGCGAAATTCAGGACCCTTGGTGGTGCAATCTCAAGACGGAAGCAGATGACATGGGCACCTCGTTCTCCAGGAATCTCTCGCGCTTCTGGAATCGCAACGAGCGGCGGCTGCTGCTCGTCGAACTCGACGCCGCGGGCAAGACGACGATTCTCTACCACCTGCGACTGGGGAAAGCGATCGCGAGCATCCCGACAGCGGACTTCAACGTCGAGACGATCCGCTACGACCGATACAAACTGAACATTTGGGTGCGTGCGTGGCTCGCAGCAAGTTGTCGCTCAGTTCCTCGTTGCGGGTGTCTCGATTCTCTCACAGCTGCCATTGCACCAATTTCTGTTGTAGGATGTGGGCGGCCAAGACTCGCTCCGACCCTACTGGCGGCATCACTTCACAGGCACTCAGGTACACTAGGACGAACCAGCGAATCGCAGTCTTTGATCACAGAGAACAAGGCTCTCTCTGGCTCTGTTGTACTGCTGTGTCACTAGGGAATCATCTTCGTCGTCGACAGCGCCGACCTCAAGCGTCTGGAGCTCGCAAAGGCAGAGCTCAACGGTTTGCTGCTCGACAGTCAGCTCAAGGTAGAAAAAGGGCGATTGGACGAGCGAAGATGGCTACACAAATGGGTGGCTGCTAATGAATGATGGACTTGTGCGGTAATACTCTGCTACTGCAGGACTCGTGTCTGCTGATCTTCTTCAACAAGCGCGATCTGAACGGCGTGCTGACGGTCGAGCAGCTCACGACCGCGCTGGGCTTTGAAGAGAGCTGCAAGCAGAGCAACCGCAAGTACAATGTGCTGCCGACGGTCGCGACCACGGACGAAGGGCTCCACGCCGGCATCACGTGGCTCTGCGAGAACATGGCAGAGCTCTAGCAGTTCAGTGATATACCACCAATTGACCACATTCATTCGCCACATGAGCAGGAGAGGGGAAATCTATAAGGTTAACTAAGTATTTGGTTATGGCTCGATTGACTGGCTCGCTGGCTGCCTGCGCAGCTAGCTCGTCTGTCCATTTAGTGGAGTTTGTCCTGAGACCAGTCGCGCGCAAACGCAATGCCCTCGTACTTGTGGCCGCCGGGCAGCTCCGTCTCCTCCAGCAGCATGTTGCCCTTGATGTCGAACACGGTCAGGAACGACGTCTGCGAGTCCTCCACGTCGATCTCCACGCTCTTGATCGCCACGATGATGTTGTCGCCCGAGCGCGGCAGGAACTTGAACGACGAGAAGCCCCGCAGCGGCGTCACCTTGCCCACCTCCAACACCTGGATGCTGCTAAAGTCCTCGCTCGCGATCACCAGCTTGTTCGATCCGCGCTGCTCGTCGAGCATGTCGTTGTACGCCTCCGTGCTCACGCGGCGCGGCAGGATGAACCACTGGCGGTGCACGCTGCTCCACTCGATCGCCTCGTGGACCACGTACCCTGGCCAGTCCGCCCCAAGCGCCGAGCGCACGCGCGCAAAGTTGGACGTCCAGTCCTCGTGGTGCACGTCGCCGTGCTTGTCCATCACCGCGACCCAGAGGTTGCTGTCCGCGAGCACGTGGCCGTCGTTGTCCGTGTACTCCTTGCCGACGCTGCCCATGTAGAGCTCGTCGTCCTTGACGGTCGCCCACTCGTGCTTCTGACCCTTGCCCGCGACGCCATCGCCCTCCATCACAATGTGCTCCGGGATCGCTTGCAGCGGCTTCGCGCCGCCTTCAAAGTTCTTGAGCCGGTACACAATGCCCGTGCGGTCGTCGAACGAGAGCAGCTTACCGTCGAACCACGTGAGCTCGCTCAGCTCAAAGCCGCGTCCGGCTTCGTTCATCGTGGTCGTGAACTTGGTCTTCTCGCCCCACGAGACCGAGTACTCGTCCTTCTGCAGCACGTCGTTGGTCGTGATCTTGAGCGTCGCGTGCTGCAAGTACGAGAAGAACAGCGGCTTCTTGCTCGAGTCGTCGCGCGACTTCTTGTCCAGGTCCGCGACGACCACGATGCCAAACGAGTCGGGCCGCGCGAGCACCGGCTCTGGCTCCCTTCGCAGGTTCTTCTTCACCGGCGCCGACGTGGGCTCGACGAACGGATTCGTGACCAGCGGGTTGGAGCTCGTCGTCGGGTTGAACGGCGGGTAGCTCTTGGCGCTGCGGTGCGACAGCAGCGACGTGGACGAGAGCGAGATGAACATGAATACCAGCAGCGCGGTCATAAACACCACGGCGCGGTTGCGCGTGAGCGTCGAGCTGAACGCGGCGGCGGCGCTGGCTGGCGGCGAGCCCATGAGTCCGGGGCTGTTGCGCACGTTGCCGCTGCTGAGCGCGCTGGGGCTGCTGGGCTGGTCCCACATGCTCGCTTCGACTGAGCTGGACTTGCGCTTCTTCTTCTGGGAGTCGGGACCGCGCAGTGGCAGCATCAACGGGCAGCAGCAGGGATCGGAATGAGCGATCTCCAGACTGCTGCTCACTTAACTCACTCTTGCGCAGAAGAATTGGGCGACAGCACAGTGATGATGAAGGAGGGAGTTGGAATTTGGCACATACGGTGCTGTTTGAGGTGAGAGCGAAAATGATGCATTAGAAGATAGAGGTTTGCCTTCTTTCCGACCAATTCCATGAGGACCAAGCTGAGTTTCAGCGAATGAGAGGTGCTTCAGCTTTTCAGAGCGACCTCCGAGATGTGATACGGAACACAACTCTGCGACTTTCGTTTTTCTGCTCAAAAAAAGACAGACACGTGTGCTTTTTTGGGTTCAGCCTCTCTATCTCCGATACTCACATCAAACAGTTATTTGGATGGACATTTGCAGTCATCTTTCAAGTGACATATCAACAATGGTTACAAAACGGATAATTGGAGCACACCCATTTCCTGTTCGTGCAATACAAACCCTCTACACCATCATACTTCTCCACTGCACTCAGTGAGTGAATAGTAGAGTGCAATCCTCATTGTGCGAAGCCACCTCTCGTAACAGCTTTGCAATCCTCTTTGACACCAACAGCAACACTTGCTAGCGCATTCGCTCTGGGAAACATGGCGACGAGCAAGAACGAAGAGGTGGCGGCGCTCGAGGCGCTGCGCGATTCCTCCGCGGACCTCGTGCGCTACCTGGACGCCATGAACGACAAGCTCTCGCAGCTCAACCAGCAGAACGAGCGTACGTACCAGTAGCCCCCTCTGTGTCTCGCTATACGTCAGCTAATGACCGCGTTCGTTTCCTCTGTGTGTTCATTTAGTGTCGCTGCGCGTGCTGGAGAACTGGTCGAGCGTGATCGCGCTCACGAAGGCGACCGCGTCGTCGGCAACCAGCAAGACGTCGAGCGAGCTGGTCAAGACGCCGCTGCTGTAGAGCGCAGCTGAAACAGCAAACGTACCAGGAGCATTGACACTGACCCACAGCGCGTCAGGCAGAGCAATCGAATCCGCCGAGACCAGTGACTCGAGTGACGACGGAGAGAAGCAAACAATCGATAAGACGAAGGGAGAGAGGATCGCGGCGGTCTGCTGCTGCGAGCCTTCGAACCGCGTTACGTGTATTTATAAATGTATGTGGACGAGAGATCTCTCTGAGACCAGAATGCTGGCTTGTTTTGCCCAGACAGCGTCTATTTTGCGTCATCGCCCTCAGTGCACCTGCCTGCCACGATAAGACACGCATGTACAAATAGCCGTCGTGCGGCCAATCGAAACTCAGACCGAGCGCCAAGCAGCCAGCCGAGTCCACAAAATGGATACACTCGAGAGAGGAAGCGATAGCTGCCCACTTGTGCCATCGCCAATTGCTGCGCACTCGCTGTCTCGGACATCACGTCCAAGGAAGGTCGAGCTGCTTGCTGCTGCGTGAAGCTGCGAGATCTACGACAGGAAGAATGCGCACGAATGGCTTCGAGAAGCCGTTCTCGAAGGACCAGGTCATCAGCTGGATCCTCCAGCCGCTGCTCATGAGCGTAAGCACTTCGCTTTGGAGTTCGCAGTCTCACGTTTTGCTGCCATCCTGTTCTCAATCGAAAATCATTTGCTATTGTTTGATTGCCTGCTGCAGAGCTTCATCGCGTTCGTGGCCAAGCTGCTGGACAGGGACAAGGTATGTTCTTCGAAGTACACCATTGTCTTCTGAGCCAAGAGTTGTTGACCATTTGATGCGATTGTGAATTCGCTGTGTCTACTCCTAGTGCCTTGCGATCCTGCTTCCGAACGCCGCGCTGATCGTGATCCTCCTCATGGCATGGGCGACGTGCGAATCACGAGACTCGGCTGAGCCAGTATCTTCGTCAACATCGCGCTTTCCGTCCTGCATCCGAGTGCCTCCGAAAGTGACGCGATACTGCACGATTCGCTGCAAGAACAGCACCGGTCTGGACCACCACTGCACGTGGCTCAGACGCCGCGTGCGCGGAGTCTTTCCCCGAGTCGTGGTTTGCAGGCTGGATTTCTTTCCATTCGCCCGCAGCTGTTGAGTGTGGGCTCTCAGCGTCTTCGCGTTCTGCAGCACAGTCGATCGAAGTCTCTCGCTCTCCGCGCGCGTCATGAGCCCCGCCTTGCGTGTCGTTGCTGCCTTCCTCTTCCTCTTCTTCCTCTCCTCCAGCAATCGCTTGATCCAAAATGGACGACTTGCTCAGAATCCGATCCATGACCGACAGCGGAGGGTTCGCACCGCTCTGAGCAGTAGCTTGCTGAGTTTGCTTGGCTTTTCTTCACTTTCATCATCTTCATCCATCATTCGCACGCCTTGATCTCCTAGACCCCGTTTATAGATCCCATGCAGTTCTTTCAGCGAGAGTGCACTCTCTGGATCTGGTGGTGCTGCATCCGAAGCGGTGGTGAAAGACGCTCCATCTGCACCAGTTTTGGCAGTCTCGTTGAGTGACTTCTCTTCGTCGGTTGCCTTCTTCAGCTCGTCGATGATTCTTTTCTCTTCCTGTGCTTTTTGCGCTTGTAAAGAAGCACGCCTTGCTTCTAGGATTCCATCGTGAAGTCATCAGGAATGGGAGCTGTCACGGGACCAAACTCGTCATCTTCGTTTTCGTCCGCCTGATTCTTGTCGTCTTTCATCGATTTCGCCGAAAAGACTACATCGCTTGACAGTCCCAGCTCGTTTTCGAACTCCTTCTCGTCTGGAAAAGCCGGCGCAGTTGGCATCGAATACCCATCAGCTCCATCTGACTCCGCGCCATCACGCTTCTTCTTCAAACTCGTGTAGCCGATACCAAAGACGTTCCCCGTCGCATCTTCATGCGACTCCTGCTTCGTGGAAGGCTTCGATGGCATCTCGATGTCAGTAGGCGGCGCAACCACATGTGCCACCCGGATTTCGTCGGCGAACGAGAATCCGATCTCATCTGCAGATGCTGTTGGCTTGATTCCTGGGAGTGCAGCTAACAAATCGGACTCCTTTTCTTGAACGACTGCGGTTTCCAAGGAATTGTCTTTCGAAGATTCTGCTTGCATCTCAATCTCAATGGTGCTTGTCACGGCAGGATCGATCTCCAACTCGTCGTCGTCATCATCAGCCAAATTGTCCAGGTTCAAAGGTGGAGGCAAAAGAGATTGTTCTCCATCGTCCTCGCCTTGCGAATCCGAGTCTTCATCATCTTCAGTGCTAGCGGGGTTCATTGAGCCAACCACAACAGCGAGTGAGCTAGGTGCTGGAGGGGGTAGCACTTGGAGATCTCACCTCCTTCAACACCTCCAGACGGATTTCCCACCACAGAGTCAACTGCACTTGTTTCGCTCCCCAGAGGCAGATCCTGGATGTCTAACGATGATTCGCCTACTTCTGATGGATCACAGCGGTGGACACTCTCATTGCCACTGTCTGCACTGGTGTCTTCAACACTGATCACCTCTCCCACTCGGTTCGTTTCGCCTTCCTTGGAGCGGACTCTCTCCGTGCACCTCATCGCTACAAATGTCGGGCTCTGCTGCGGTATGGGCAGTTTCGGCATCGTTGACATGAACGTCCGCCGTATCTGGAAGAGGGTCACATGGCTCGACTGAGTTGGTGAGTTCATCGCTGGCGGCTTCACTATCCCCTTCCTCGACTAGCACTCCAGCCAAACCCGTCTTGTCTCCCACTTGCTGGACACCGAGCTCTGCCGTAACATGAATGCTCTCCGCACCTGCGTCTGCCACGAGATCCGGCTGCAGCTCTTCGTGAGCGTCTTCAAAAGCGGCGATATGATCGTCGGAATCTTCGGCATCTTCGTCGTCATCTGCACTCAAGCCCGCCGTGTCAGATGCTGACTGCATTGCATACCGCCTCCCATGTTCGACTAGCTTCATACCTCCAGACAACGTGACAGCATCCAGCTGGCGCAGCATCTCGTCTGGCGACAACTCTGCACCGCCAAGATCATTGATAGTGATAACACAAGGCACTCAAACATGGTAGATGCACCCGCTAACCTCCCACATTCTCTCACGCTTACCATTAGCACCGTCAGTGTCCGTCCCCTCTACTGCTGCAGTATCAGCGCCTGCTGAGGCATCTCTCCATTAGCGACATGCAATGCAGTAGCAACTACACACACACACACACGCCAGATTCACGCCACCGATTGCGCTTGACCGTACCATCCAACACCCCCAGACAAGCACCTTCTTCCACACGCTCGTCCACGTTGCCACCTGTCCCTTCCAAGTACTTCACCACACAACCTGCTTCCTCTCGTTTAGTATCCGTGGCGATTGCGTTGTGGCTGGCGCTCTCCTCATGCAGCGCTCTGCGAAACCGCTGTTCGCGATCGCGATCTGCATGCTGTGCGCATGTGAGGGAGATTCCTGATAAAATAGCAATGAGACGCTCGCCCTTTCCACTCGCAACAGCGTCGTTTCAGTGTTGAAGAGACCATCACTCGGATGCTCGACCGTGCACGATTCCTAAAGTGCGAGAGCCCTTTGAATTGCATAGGATGCATAGATGATACACAAGCATCATCCACATGCAATTTCAAAGGCCAACGAACAAAACAGAAACAAGAGACAGATCAGCTGATCACACTCGTCACCACAGAGCTGAGCAGCAAGCAAGCGCGCGACAATGACGGCGATGCGCGAGATCGGCGCCGTGCTCTCGAGCTTCGCGCGCTTCGCGGGCGTGTCCTTCTGTCTGCTGCAGGCCGCCGATACTGTCAAGTGCGTTGGACCGTCCATGCTGCCGACGCTCAACCGCGACGGCGACATCGTGCTGCTCGACAAGCTCACGCCGCGGGTGCGCAAGCTCGGTCGCGGCGAAGTCGTGATCGCCAAGTCCGTGTCCAACCCGCGCCACACAGTCTGCAAGCGCATCATCGGAGTGGTGGGTTGCGCGGACGCATGTGCGATCCTGACTTCTTCTGCTACTTGTGGGATTAATGTGCTGACCGTTGCTGTGTCATTGTGGAACAAATAGGAAGGAGACACAGTCTGCGTGCGTCCTCGATATTCGTCCTCTGAAGTGGAGTTCCACAAGGTACAGTCTCTGCATATGGCATACATGAGGCGTAGTGCGTTGGATAGCTGTCTGTGACAATTGCGTGAGGACTGTGAACAGATCCCAAAGGGTCATGTGTGGCTGGAAGGAGACAACAAACACGACTCGCATGACTCCAGATACTACGGACCGGTGCCGTACGCTCTGATCCAGGGACGAGTCGTCATGCGCGTAAGTTAATTGCAGATGGTATGCACCTAGTACTGGACTGCGAGTAGGCGTTGTTCACATCCACTGATATGCTGTTCGGATGCAGATCTGGCCGTGGAACGAGCTCAAGTGGATCCAGAAAGAGACCAAATCGAATGCGTTTCGCGAAAAGTGAGCAGTGCGAGTACATGGAGATGGACAAAGTCTCAGTCTCAACCCCAAGACATCGCAGAACAGACGAGTGAGCGCATTGGCGAGCGACTTGTGGTGCTCCGCAGAGCGGAGTGAGACAGCGCGAGCATAGATCCACTTTCTGGTGATAATTTAGACAGACTGGTGTAGGAATGGTAGCGATAAAAACGCACACCTCAATAGCAACTTTGCCAGGATCTTGCTGCAACGCTCAAATGATCTCTTGATGACGAGAGCTGCTAAGCTAGTCTCTCACTGACGATTTTCACCGGATCAGGTGAATGGAAGCATCGAGCAAAACAAAGGAGCTTGCGACGAGGAGCACTCCTAGACGGGTGTATTAGTGCACTTATGCCAGCGTCGCGTCCCTCATTTCCACACTACGCTTCGCAAATCCATCGTATTCCCATGGATACGATGCTCTTCATCCACTACCCACCGCTGCTCTCAGTTCGCCAGCAAACCAGTCGCGAGGAATGCGTGCTTCCGTCTTGTTCCTTCTCGCCGTTTCTCGTATGTATGCTCCTTTCTTGTTCTCTCTTGTTCTCTCGTGTGTCTTCTATGCCTGCACCATGACTTCGTCTTCGCGGAGTCCGCGCACGAAGAGCACGTTGTTGCATCGGATGAGCACTTCGCCCAGGTTGCCCGCCGGCTCGCCGTTAATGTATTCTTCTGTGTCTGCGAGCTGCATGTTCATGTACGAGTCGACCGACACGAGGATGCCCTTGTACTCCATGCCCCACTTGAGGCGCGCGACCACAGGCTTGCCGGTCAGTCCCGCGAGGAACGGTTTTGGGTTCAGGATCAGACCAGACTGCGCATGCAAACGCACACAACACATCACACGAGACACATCGTTAGCACCCGCTTAACCTGCTCTTTATGATACAAGCGCGCGTGACGCCGCCCATAGCGTTGTAGACCCGCACACACGCAGATCAAAGCGCACTCGCTTACCATTTTCCTTTGCTCGTGTGCTGCTGTTGAATCGATTATTGCGTCCTGTGAAAAAGCACTCCCTCGATCTGTCCAATAAATTCCGATTCCATCGCTGCAGCCAATCAGATCACTTCAATGCTTTGATGCATGCCATTGGCTGTAAATACTGCTCATGTCCACTCAAGCAAACTTAGACAAACACTAAACAAATGGAAAATGCATATCTCCTCAAATCATTCACAGCTGCTGGTGATCTAACGCGATGACCTTGTTCTCGATCTTGCGCAGGAAGTCCTGCTCCGAGCGCGAGCCGCGCACAAAGATGTTGACGACGGGGATGCCCGGCACGACGTACTTGGCGTGGCTCAGCAGCTGGTGCAGCGTGCAAAACGGCGAGACGCTGAGCCAGAACTGCGTCTTGGCGTCGTGCTTCTCCTCGCGGCGCAGACGCAGCACTTCGTCCTCGTCGCTCTCCTTCTCGCCGCTCAGCGCCACGTGCCACTCTTCGTCGCTCTCGAGCGGCAGCACGACCTCCGCGGCGGCGTACACCACGAGTCTGGACGCCACGTACTCCTGGTTCGCGTCCCACTCGCAGAACGGACCGTCCTCGGGGAACATGTTGGCCAAGTGCTCGATGAACGCGTCGTGCTCGCCAAACGCCTGCACGAAGTCCGTCGAGTTGTGCTCGTCGTAGAGAAAGAGCACGGGCCAGACCATCGCGCCGGTGTCTGGGTCCAGCGTCGCCTTGCCTTCGTACTGCTTCACGCGCTCGTCCTCGATCAGCGCGCGGCCGACGCGCACGGAGCGCGCTTCGCAGAGCTTGCGGTACTTGTCTGTGAATGCGCGCTTCTTCTTGTGCTCAAACTCCTTCTTGTAGTTCTCGAGCTTGATCTCCTGCACGAGCTTCTTGCCTTCTTGCTGTAGTCCAAGCAGCAGCTTGTTCGACGGGTCGCGCTTCAGCCCTTCCGTGCAGTAGCGGAGCGTGTCGTCCGGCTTGCGCAGCATGCGCGACGCCTTGGCGCCGCGGTAGTACGCCTTCACGTTCGACGGGTCGTAGCGGATCGCTCTCGCTGCGTCCGAGCGGCAGCTCGCATAGTTGGCGAGCTCCAGGTTGACCGCCGCGCGGTTGCTCAGGATGACGGACGTGAGCTCGGGCATGTCGAAGCTCGTGTCTTTCTCCGCTTCGGGAAGCGCGAGCGACTTGAGCGCAAACGCCAGCGCGTCGTTGTAGAACTTGATCGCGGTCGCAAAGTGGCGGCGGTTGCGCTTGCCGTCCGCGAACGCCTTGTTGCCCTGGTTCTTCCAGTGGAGCGCGAGGCTCTCGGCGGTCTCGCCCTCCTCAATGAGCGCCTGGATAGCGTCCACCATCGTGTCGCCCTCCACGATGTGGTCTTCGAAGAGCGTCATCTCCGGCAGCGCGTCGATGTACGCCTGGCGCTCCACAGGGTCCCATAGCTTGCTCTCGTCGATCTCGATGTCCACCATGCTCGTCTGTTTTGTCTGCTTGTTTTCAATCGAATCGAGTAGTGTGTCAATGGTGTGAAATGACTGGCAAGACTTTGTGATCAGCTGAAGACACGTGACCCACATCATAATGGGACACACCCTTGTTTTGTTTGATCAGATGCAAGAAACGAGCATCAGCCAGACTAACGTGTCCCACGCGGAATTAGTCCGCGACCTAGTTTCAGATCTAAAGGACGCGAATCAATGCCATTTTGAAGCAGAAGAGATAGATGGCAGAGCTCACCAGCAGCAGCGAAGAGCTGCAGCAGCTAAAGCGCGCGCGCGACGAGCTCTCCCCGCAAGAGCAGCAGCAAGCGCAAGAGCAGCTGCTTGCGTGCGTCATGTGCACAGGGAGTGACGTCAAGTACCGCTGTCCGCGCTGCGAGCGCGTCACATGCTCGCTCGCGTGCTGTCTCGACCACAAGAAGACGGTATGTGTGCTTGTGCAGGCAATGGAGCTCTTCAGACAAGTGCTTTCGAGTGTGGGGAGGCGACCACGCTGCGATGGCTGGCGCTCATGACGATTGTGTGTATGGATATGGTGACAGTACGCGTGTGACGGCAAGCGCGACCGAACCAAGTATGTGCCGCTGAAGCAGTTCTCCGACGCCAACCTGTCGAGTGGTACGCACGCGCGTTTCTTGCTTGCAATCCCGCTTCTCAGAAGCGTATGTGCTAATAAGCGCCTCGCTCTACACGTATCTACAGACTTCTTTTTCCTGGAAGAGGTGGCTCGGTCCGCGAACAGCGCAGCGCGATCGCGGAGCCAACTGGGAGTCGAGGCGCGCCAGTTTGGACAGAAGAAGCGCAAGATCTCCAAAAACAAGCAGAAGGTCGGCGCCGCAGTCAACGCACAGGCGATCAACCCGCACGTGTCGATCGACTGGCTCACGCGCTTCCCCGTGCCGTTCCAGATCCTCGTGCAGCACGCAGCGAAGCGCGGCGTGGCGCTGACGCTGCTCGCGCCGGGGATGAGCAAGCGCGTGCGCAACACGTCGGTCATGGACACGCGCAAGGACAAGCTGTTTTGGCGCGTCGAGTGGTCGTTCCCGCATGCTGACGCTGCGGTGAGTCTGTTTGAGAAGAAGGCGAGCGACGGCGAGACCCCGTTTGGTTTGCTTGCGCAGTATTTGTCCAAGAGTCCGGTATGTGATCATTGTAGTTGTTGTGTGTGATTACGGGTCGCTGTGTCCACCCGGTGTCTAGTGTGCGTGACGATGCCATGGACGAATCCTTGTTTCCATGCATTGATCGATGTGGATTACATGGTTATAGGAAAACGCGACGATCCGAGGCAAGTTGCGCAAGTACGCGGTCGCAGACTGGCAGGAGAACGTGCTGCTGCTGCTTCGCAAGGAATTCGCATCAGCTTCCGAGCCGCAGTTCTATCGATTGGACGGCAACCTCTCGCTCGAGAGCAACCTGAAGCGCAAGGCGATCGTCGAGTTCCCCGTGATCACCGTCGCTCTTCGCGAAGACGCCGAGCAGTACCCAGTTGCGCACGACCGCATTGAGCTCGTGTCAACTGCTGATGGTGACGATGGTGATGGTGCCGACAGTGTCGACGATGGTGAGTCCGCGAATGAGAAAGACGGTGTCGACAATGACGAGATGGTGGTGGAGGAAGAGGATGAATGTGTCGATGATGGCGTTGAAGCAGTTGAACCCGAGGCTGATTATGAGACTGAAGCGATCTTGGGCGTCTCGAGCTTTCTCGAAGAGCCGCTGGACGACGAGAGCTCGGTGGACGACCTGCTGCCGTCGATCGCTGAGGCCGACGACGAGCTGCTGATGTTCGGCGAAGACGTGAACGGTGTGGACTTTTTGAACAAACCCTCAGGGATGCTGATAGAAGAGCTGGACTCGCGACACGAGGAGACGTTGGATTGAACTGGTGGTGGAGAAGAAGAGAAGAGAAGTTGCCTAGCTGCTACCATACCAAGAGACGCCATGAAGAGAGAGAGATACTGGCGTTCACTCGCAAACCAAGCTCGTGAAAAGCATCAATGCCAGACTGTCCTGTCTCGTGTAACCTGTTCATCCAGTTGCTCAAAAAATCAGCATCATCACGAACCAATTTACTCCATAACATGTCTTGATAGATTTTGTCAAATTACTAACCAATGTGGAGTTCTGCAGACGAGCTGGACAGCTTTCTCTAAAATCTCCATTTCAGGTGCTTCGCTGGTCTGTCTATGCACACTGTTATGGCGTAATTCCACAAAATCTGCTGGAGTAAACAAAAAGATAGATTGCACTAATGATTTATCAATGTCACCCACCTCCAACTCAGGCAGCATGAACAGCTGCTGATGATAATGACTGACGTGCCTCGTTGGATACTTTCTGCTCTGTCGTGGCGGATGATGAAGCAGCTCTCGCATCCACAGCAATCTTCAATTTGACGAGTCCAGCCCACAGATCTCTGCTCTCATTTCAGTCAACCTCAAGCATGCGAGCCACCACCGGCGCGCTCATGGCGCTCGTCGCGTTCACCGCGTCCACGCTCAGCAGTGCGCTGGAGCCGAGCTGCGCGCTCCCAGCAGAGACGCTCTCGTTCGAGTGCTCGAGCGACTGCGAGGCGTCCGAGACCTGCATGCTCGCGAGCAACGCGACCGTGCAGTCGAACGCGACCGAGTCCGTGTCGTTCTCGTCGGTCACGTCGTGTCCGCTCGCGTGTTTCGCCGCGACGAGCGGCTTCAACGCCACGCCCAGCGGCACCACGCGCGCGTTCACGCTGCTGGTGCCCTTTGGCACGTGGCAGAGCGACATGGAGCTGCTCAACCAGCCGGCGACCGCGAGCGAGCACACTGGCGAGCTGCTGGGCAACGAGACCTTGAACGCCACGTTCGCGTCCATCAGCAACGACTTTCTCAAGAAGATCGAGCCGCTCAAGCTGCCCTTCAACACCACGAGCGTGTGAGTACAAATCAAGCCCGAGCGTCTCTACTATGAGCCTTTCATCTGTGAGCCTCACTCTCTCTCTTTCTCTCTCTCTCGCTTATCCGATTTGTATTCGAATGTAGCTCCATCCGAGGCGGCAGCAAGATCCTGGAGCCGAGCACGAAGAGCCGCGTGGCGAATCTGGAGTTCGCCGACAACTTTCTGCTCAAGAATGACACGAACGTGACGGAACTGACGCTCGTGAACCTGAATCTGAACACTTCGATCAGCAAGCTGGCGCAGGGCTTTCCGGCGATCCTGACGAAGCTCGTGCTCTCGAACACGTTGCTCACCGAGTTCCCCGCGTCGATCACGAAGCTCAAGAAGCTCAAGTCGCTGTGAGTTGGTTGTTTGTGGGAAACCGAACACGGAGTGGCACCCTTCTGTTATCGCCCATGCTAACTCTGTCGAGCATTACTTGTGTGTTTTGCCGTCTATTTGTCAGGTATCTGGACAACAATTTCATCACCAAGGTGGCGTCGAGCGCGCGAATGAAAGAGCTCTTGAGCTTGTACGCACCGTATTCTATTGGCTTTGGTGACCTTCCGTGCCTTCCGTTGGTTTGGGATCTCAGTAGTTCATGAAGAGCTCATGTCCCTTGCTGTGTTTGTACATTTTGCGTCTCTTTTGCAGAGTCCTGAACCACAACAACATCACAAGTTACAGCGGCGTGTTCCAGAAAGTGAGCCACCTGTGAGTGCCAGACACGTTCACCCGAGACGACCGACTGCCTGAGATAATCTGTCGTTATGGACAACTGACTCGCTCTGTCGAACTGATGGTACTGAAATCTAGGGATCTCTCGTACAACCAGCTCACAAAGGCACCGCACACGATCGCGGGACACGTGCAGTTGCAGACACTGTACGTATTCTGCTCTTTCATTGATAGCAAGCGGAATCAACCGAGCACTAACGCATTTGGTGTGCACCTGGCTGCCTACCTCAAACTCTAGGCTTCTCGCTGGGAACTACATCCCGTCCTTCACCAGCTCGCATGCGGTCGGGAGCATCCAGACTCTGTGAGTCTTCTCACTCTCTCCAGCGTTTGTCTTTTTTCTCTCTACACGATGGCGCCTAACTCTCTGTTTGCTTTGTGCTGTCTGTGACTCCTAGTGATCTCACTGACACCAAATTGAAGACGTTCACGGCGCACCTTCTGAGTCTCGAGCGCGTGTAAGCACTTGCTCAGTCACAGGCGCTCAAGGTATCCTCCTCTGTTGCTCTGTCGCTGATCCTTTGCCATCTTTACCTCCCAGGCACCTCACTGGCAACAACCTCACGACGATCCCGCCCATTATCTTCCGTCACACGAGACTCAAGGAGCTGTACGTACCTCCACACCATAACCCTCGATGCAGACAATGGCTGACTGGAGGTGGTTGTCCAATGCATCCTACTGATGCTTTTTAGCTACCTCGACAACAACCAGTTCCTGAAGGACGTGGCGCTCACGACCAAACAGGCGCACTTCATCTTCAACCTCCAGAACTTCACGATCGACGAAGTGGCTCTCAAGACCAACTGCTCGACCGAGTCGCAGCTCAAGCTCCACAGCTACACGTTCTGCCTGACTGACGGTCCCGTGACTCCCCAGGCGACCGCGAAGAACACGCCTATGCCTACCCCGAAGGCGAAACCTGCGAAGCCTTCTCCGCAACCAAAAATCGCCAGGCTCAAGGAGCTCAAGAAGCGCACGACCTCGGTTCGCGTTGCGCTCAAGACGTCCAGCACGCTTTCCACCAGTTTGCCGTCAGTCGACAACGTCGAGCCATCTGTTGCGAGTACTGTTAGTGCCAGCACTAGTGATACGCTGCCAGTGACGAGTGCCAAGTCCACGGCTTTTGCTTCGCAGAGCAGCAGCAGCGGAGGTGGTGGTGAGAACGACCCAGTTGCCCTCGCGGCGACTGGCGCGTTGGGAGGAGTTGCCGTGGCGCTGGTTGCGATGGGAGCGCTCTGGCTGGGGAACAAGGCAGTGAATCGTTTGAAGAAGGCGACGTCCGCGAAGACCAGAGTGGAGGAGCCAATCCAACAGCAACAACGACAGCAACTGACGATCGAAGACGAAGCTGACGCTGGTGTCGCTGAAGACGTCGCTGTGTAAGCAGGGGTTTGGGATTCGAATGTATCTGTGACAACGTGTGCTTCGTACTGCTTCAGTGTCAATCCATCAATGTTTTAGATTGGCGTTGTTGCTTCCCAGTTGTCGTCTGTGACATAGGCAAGAGAATCATGCTTCCCTCCCTATATTGGTATGTCTAGTAAACAGGTTCCATGCATCTTCTTACTGAAATCAAGTGAAGTGCCTCGTTTCACTCGTTTCGATGAACCATCACTCTTTCGAACAAACAAACCACATAGCGTGGCCCACTCCATTTCTGCCACTTCGTACTTTACTGAACCCATCCTCCTCGTTCGAAGTAGAAACGCGTCATCAGCTCGTGTCTATTCTATCGAAGCCAGAAGAGTCTGTATGGCCACTCAAATCGGGAAGCTCACAAGCTCAGCTCAGCCCAGCAGATCAGCAGCACAGCTTACTACCAAGAAGCGCGCGCGATGTTCTGCCTCAAGTCGCTCGGCTCGGCGCTCCCGCTGGTGGCGGCGCGTCGCTCGTCTGCGTCGTTCGCGCCAGCCTTCGTGGCCTTCGCCAGCACGCTCTCGTCCATCCCGACTGACGGCATCCGCCTCAACACGCTGCACGACAACGACGGTGCGCACAAGCGCGGCAAGCGCCTCGGTCGCGGTATCGGCTCGGGCAAGGGCAAGACCTCGGGTCGCGGCCACAAGGGGCAGAAGGCGCGCTCGGGCGGCGGCTCTGGTCGCGGACCAGGCTTTGAAGGTGGCCAGACGCCTATCTACCAGCGTGTGCCAAAGCGCGGGTTCAACAACAAGTGCGTCCTTATTGTTGCGATTGCTCTTGCGTTTGGGGAGCTCGTGATGGATGATATTGCTAACATGGACTGACCCGCGTTTGCTACTGTTACTGTGTTGTACTAACTTAGATTCGCGACGCCTATGGAGCCAGTGAACCTCGCGAAGCTGCAGCTGTTCCTGGACATGGGTCGCCTGGACGCGTCCAAGACGATCACCATCAAGGAGCTGGTGGACTCGGGCATGGTGACGTGCTCGCGCGTCAAGCACGGGATCAAGCTTCTGGGCAAGGGAGCCGAGCACCTGACCACGCCGGTGACCATCGAGGTGTCGCAGGCGTCCAAGGGTGCGATCCAAGCCATCGAGGCTGCTGGCGGCAGCATCACGTCCGTGTACCACAACCGCCTGGCGCTGCGCGCGCTGCTCAAGCCGCACAAGTTCGAGCTCATCCCGCAGTTCGCACGCCCGAACCCGAAGAAGCTCACGTACTACACCAACTACGAGAAGCGAGGCTACTTGTCGCCCGAGATCCAAGCCAAGAAGGTGTCGGCGGGCGGCGACGACTCGGAATAGACGACGATGGAAGTGGAAGAAGACACAGGAAGAAGACAGACGAGACCAGGAGGACGAGGCGATGGATCTCTGTAATACACACACACACACACACCACGGCAGATACATTGGCGTTCACATGCAAAAGCTGAGGCTGGAGTGCTCATGCTGTATTTATGGTGTTTGCAGGTCTAGATGAGGCGCGGGCGATCCAGGTGGCGCGCTCGTTCGCCAATGAAGCGACCCTAACATCCGTGTGTTTGTGTGACAGGGAGGTAGGCAAGATTGTCAACCGAAGGGTTTGCACCAGGCTCTCAGGGTACTACAGTCCAATGCGAGACTGTGTACGCACAGACGCACCTGGCGAGGCTTGATCACGTGCATGAGCAGCACAGAGAAGAGCGCGAGGACGCTGAAGCCGATCATGGTCGCCGCGACCGCCGAGCGCGTGACCGCCATCTGGTTGTACCTCAGTTTCTTCACGCTCACATCTTCCTGACTCTCGATGTTGACGGAGAAGAAGAAAAGCGCCGTGACGCTCGCGAGGAAGACCGCGCAGCTGACGAGGACCCTGCGCATTCACGACACAATAGAAGGTGTCAGTGAGCCCAGCCTCGAGCTGTTGAGGGGCTAGAACACACTCAGATGGGCTTCATTCACGCACATCTTGCGCTCGGAGGAACGACCGATGACGCACACGAGGCAGCAGACGACGGCGAGCACGATCATCGCGAAGAGCGCCGGTTCCACACCCATGATCAGAGTCGATCCGCCGGTGGTGGTCGTGGCGTCACTGGCAGCAGCACCAGCAGCAGCTAGAGATGACCCGCTGCTCCATGTTATCATCGACAGTGCCAACTCCTGCTGGAAGGACGAGAGCGACAGATTGACGACAGGGAACGGAGTCATGACTGTGGATGCTGCTCTTGGAGTCGATGGGGATGCATCATCAAGTTGACATCAGCAGTGGTGCGAAGGGGCGGATAGTGTTTATGCACTGCAAAACGCCTCGAAGTGATTGATGCATGCGAGACCATATATTTCCAAACGAACATGCAGCAAACTGGTATTGTGTGGGTTTACATGCCAAATCCTCCATATTTCTTGTCGGTCGCGAGCTCTTGCTGCTCGGTTTTGCACTTTTGCCACGTGCGAAAGTGCCACATGCACACGCTCTCGCGGTTGTCGTTCGCGTCCAGACACGCGCGCAGCTCCATCTGGAAGCCGAGGCAACTGGTCGCAGCACTGTCGCCATCAGGTTCGATGCGCGGTTTCTCCTTCTTTGCTAAAGGTCGCGCGAGGGTCTGGATCCGCTGGTCGATTTCAGCGTAATCGTCGCTGGTAGTAGCGTCGTTGCTGCTCTGGTCTTCAGATACTGTTTGCTTCTTCCCCAATGCTGCAGTTCGCGGTTGTGGCGGCGGTGGTGGTGGTGGCGGCGAGGACGACGTGAAGAAGTAGTGCGAGTCGTCGTCGCGCTGGTTCGAGTTCCCACCAGAGCTGCTTTTCGCAGAGCCAGATGCGCCAGTTGTAGTAGAATTGTCAGCGCCGACCCACGAGTCTTCCGAGTACTCATCGTCTTTGGTGTGGTAGAATGCTCTCGCTCCGCTGCGGCTTCTCGCCGTCATGAGTTGCGTCCCTGAGACGGTGCGTCAGGACAGAGAGAGAGAGAGAGATGGCACTTTGCGCTTGCAGAATGGAACTGGAAATGAGCTCCTCGTGCATGCACTTGGCGCTCTCGTTGTCCCCAGATGAGGTTGCAGAGCCAGTGAGCAGGTGAACTCTTCGCTGCTGACGTATCTATCACAGGAGAGCAGACAATGCATTTGTGGAGAGGGTACATTTCGTGGGTGACTCAGAATCCAGCTGAAAAAGTGCAACATGCTACCACCATTCTGCACCGATGCGCCATCACTCTCATTGCTCCATTCTGAGCTCCTCAGCACGAAAAATGGATACTTGATTCTTCTTCTTCTCTATCGCAACTCGCATGGTTCTCGAGCCAATGCCACAGCAAGAGCAGCGTGTATTCAGTGCTTAGCTGACCTTCGCTAAGCTTCAGCGCTTCTTGTCTGCACTGTTATCATGCATCGCCTATTTCTTTGGCTGCAGGTTCTTCTGCTGGCACTTCTTCCATTCCGCCAGGTACCAGTGGCAGATGCTCATACTGTCGCCATTCGCCTCCAAGCACGAGCGGAGCTCCCCAAACGCTTTCGTGCACTCCTTTGAGCTGGGTCCAAGCGTGTGGATCACCTGCGAGTGCTGCGAGTAGCCGTTGCCACCAGAGCCGCCGCCGATCCTGGGTTTCCATTCGCCAGTCTTGTGCGACCCTTCTCCGTCTTTGCCGCTTGGAGATTTCGTGGAGCTAGTCTTGGTCGACGCTCCGGATCCTCGATACGCACCACTGCTGCGGTAGCCTCCTCCTCCTCCACGACCGCCGCCTCCTCTTGGCATCTTTGAGTGGTTGCTGAGAAGGTGTGAGGCTCGGGCTGGAGTTTGACGCGATCGCTTGAGAAACGAAGAATGAGGTGCAGCTGAAGGGAGGAAATTGGCGGATCGCTCGTGTGGTAAAGTTGTGTGTGTTCAGGAATGTGCCTACCCCGATGTGGATGAGCGGAAGACTTGAACGCACACACAGACGCAAACACTCTGCCGACAGGTGAGTGATTGGTACAAGTTGGAGATTTTACCCACGAGAATCTTCTGACAGACGAGAGCTTCCAGTTTCGCAAAGGGGTAGAGTGGTGTGGTCGTCCTTGCTTGGTTTATTCCGGCAAAATCGATCCGACACAGTAGATGAGGAGCGCGAACCCTTTGCAGTCGGTGATTCAATCGACCATCCTATTTGAAGGCAGTCGGTCAAGCCGTCCTGTTCGAAGAGAGAAAGAGAGAGAGAAAGAGAGAGAGAGAAAGAGAAACAACAGTGTGGACTTGCCATTTCCATCTTGTTTCGTGGTCGACCAGTGAGTGATGATGATGATGTTGTAGTGGGGCTGCATGAGGAGCCAGCCACCTTCGTAAAGGCAGAGGGACACAAACCACGGCCAAGGAGTCCATTGTGCTAGTTTCGATAGGACCGCTGCTTCTCACTCAACGGAGCGGATCGACTGTCTGCTGTGAGCGATCCTTGCTCTCGCTCGGATTGCAGTCTGGAGTCTGGTTCGCATTTGCCTTGCACTTGGAGCCTCACACGACGGAGGAAGATCCTGAAAAGTCGCGTCGTGGCGCTGCATCCTTCGAGTCTCGGATCTTTCTTGAGTTTTCCCTGTGGCGCCTCTTGGGGAGGTGCTCCGAGTTGTCCGTTGCCGTCCCATCCATATTCAGACGACAATCAGTCACTGCAGCAGGAAGCTCAAGCTCGAGCCCAAACTCAAGCTCGCCAACAGCCAGTCTACCACCCACGCACACGCACGCCTCACAGCCAAACAACCGAAAGAGAATGGGTCCGAAGGATGCATGCCGCAGCGTCGCGCCAGGGAACGTCCCGCGTGTGCTCGAGTTCGCACCGGCGTGCAAGCAGCTGTCGCTCATCCTACTCGCACTCTACCTGCTCAGCTTCTCGACTATGTGGTACCGCGTCTGGTGGGACTCGCTCATCGGCGTCCTCGCGTGCCTCTGGGGCTACTACGTGCTGACCGACACGAACTTGGAGCTCGACCAGAAGCACGTGCGATTCGTAAGTTGTGTGCGGCAATAACCTACTGCGCGGAGCTCAAGGTGATCCTGACGTCTTTCTTTCTGTGTGTGGCTGCTGATAAAAACTAGTATTACTATGGCACGATTGCGACCATGCTGAGCCACGTGGTCGCGTTCGCGGTCACGGTCTACTGCATCTCCAAGATCTACATCAGCAACGACGTCATCGGTTTTGACGAGATCCATGAGAGCGACCCGGGACCGCGCTCTTTGTCTTCCTGCTGCTCTTCCTCGGCATCGAGATGCTCGTGAACGTATGTGCCGCCGCAGACATGTTGGCTGTCGCGGACAACGAACGCTTGTGCTAATCAGCACGCGTGCTTACGTGTGAGCAGGGCTTTGCGATCGCGCGCGCGTTCAACCTCTGCGCCGAGTTGTCGCGCAACGATTTCTTCGCGCGTGGCGGTCTTCGCGCGTTTGAAGAGGTGTCGTGCATGTGAGTGTGTTGACTGAACGTGGTTTGACAGTATACGCATGCATAGTTCCACGTATACTCGAAGTATACGCAGAGTATCATTGTTTGCACTCTCGATTCCGAAATACCCTATCGGAATGTAACCCGCAAGAAGCGAATCGTAACCTCAGATGGAGAGTCTCCGATTTAGTCACCCTCGATCAATTTGTCACGAGTGTTTAGCAAAAACCACTCGGATCAATATCTCTCTGTTGCCTGTGCCCTTACATTTCGCAAAACAAAAGCCAGCATTTGGTTTGGTCAAAGAGATTGGTGAAAATGAGCGTAACCCAAACCTTGCCAAACAACTGGATGAGTTTGCACGAGACAATGGACTATCGAAGTGGAGGAGACGCCACCAACGCCTCCGCGACCATGACCGACGAGACGCTGCAGGAGCGCGAGGAGTACCTCGAGGGCGTCGCGCGCCGCGTGGAGACGTACGAGAGCTGCGCGAGCGCGATCGCGACCGCCACGGCGTCGCTGCAGGAGCTGAGCGCGAACCTGGAGAAGATGAAGAGCGCGGCGCAGCAGCTCAACGCATTCACGAGCGGGTGGCTCGCGGTCTGGAAGCGCGCGTGAGTGCGCAGCAAGTGTGCAGGGCTGTGAGGCTGTGTCTCAGACGCCAGTGGTGGCGTGACAGAGAAGCGAGCGCAGAAAACCGGACGTGCTCCTGTCCGCTCGTCCGCCCGCGCAAGAGTGAAGGAGAGGCATCGTCGCGAAGGACGTGTTTGAGCGATCGATCTGGTGATGACAGCGGTGCTGACTGGCGTGTTCGGAGGCCAAAAGTGGTGGATGGAGTGTATTTACCGTTCGTAATAGAGATTACAGCGTTTGGATGGGAGTATGAATGAGTGTGCGGATGCTTGTGTGTAGATATTAGATGTGCGACTCTTCACGATCGATTCATGCTGCTCGTTGGTTCCAGTATCTTCAGCGAATCGAAGACAAAGAGATGGCGGCGCGTGGCAATAACGACGACCGCGAGAGCAGCAACAACAGCGCAGGGATCCGTGGAACCTGTCGACGCGGCTGCGTGACGCTCAAGCGAAAGCAGAGTGCGCAGCGAGAGGCTGTGCGGCTCATCACCAGCGAACGCGGAAGAAGCCAACCGGTAGAGAAAGCGCAGAGCACTCCCATTCGCATGAAGTCCACGAGAGCGACACTGTGCGCACGACGCGCGAGATGATCGAGCGCGCTGTGTCCCTCGCGTTCACCGACACGACGGGACTCGACCAGAGCACGTTCGAGGACCCGCGGGAATCCATGGACTCGAGCGCACCTGGTAGCTTCGGAGCTTGTCAGGGAAAGGGAGATGTGAGATTTAGGCTCGTGCTTCAATCGATCGATCTCAACTATCAGATCTCGTCGACAAATGATGGACTCAGTTGTGTCGACAGTCCAATTTCCACCAGATGCAGCAGACTGAGAAACCAGAGTCTAGAATTTCTACTCCACACAAGATGGAAAAGCTTCAGGAGAAGGCAGCTCTGACGGTTGAAGCCAGCAAAAGCCTGCGTCAGCATCAAAACGAGAGGCGAGAGGCTCGTTCGGAGCAACTGCGAGACGCAACAAAGCACAGTAAAGCCCAGCAGGAGCTCCAGCGAAAGCTCACGGTCGCAGAACTCGAGTTCCAGCAGTGCAAACTGGCGGTGCAGGCGCTCCAGGCGCGCATCCAGAGAGAGATTCAGTACCTCCATGCGACTGCAGCCGACCTCGAGAAGCGGGTACGTTCAGACTCATTTACCGATCTGGTGAACCTGGAAGATTGTCAGAGGAAGACGATGAAACCCTGACTTCGCCTGTGGGCTATTGTGGTGTGTGTTCTATAGGAGTCCTTGCTGGACGACGCGTTTGCAAACTATGAGGAGATGCTGCGGCTCGAGTACGGTGTTGGTGGTGGCGATAATGGTGTCCGAGAATGCGAGCAATAGAGAGAGAGTGATACAAGGGGATAACCAAGACTTAGTCCATGGCGATGCTTCGTATTGTCAAGAGAGGCTACAGAGAACAAACGCACCCGCGTTCGACTCGCCCTGGTGGTGCAGCACGACGGTCGGCAGCTTCTTGGGGTCGTAGTCTGCGGATTGCAGCGAGTCCTTCAGCACGAGCTCTTTCTGCTGCGGGGTCAGCTCGTGGTTCCGCAGCTGCTTGGCTGGCTGGCTGTCTTTCCGCGTCTCGTCCAGGAACCTGAACGAAGAGTCGATTGAGCGAGCGAACCATCAGTGCTGCGAGCTATGCAAGAGAGTCCATATATTCAGCCAAGTACCTGAGCTCCTCGGCTGCGATGTCGGTCTCTCGGTTGTGATCCTCGTCGTACTCGAGCTCAAACGTCCCGTCATCATCGTCTACGCTGACGATCGTCCAGGAAACCAGAGTCCGTCGAGTTCTCTCTCGACGCGAGCGCCAATGCGGAACTCGCCGTGTGCTTCCCTCTCCTTGTGGTTCTCAGCGTTGCCCTCGCGCACGCCTCGGCTGTTGCGAACGCTGCGGGGGTCATCGTCGTCGTCGCTATCTAACCGATCGTTTGGGGTGCTGGAAGGCTTCATTGTCTTCTGTGGAAGATGGTGGAGGACTGAGACAGAAAGAGAGAGATCGATGTCGGTCGCTGAGCTTGCGAGAGAGCTGGCCAAACTCGGCAAGGGACGACGACCCACCGAGGGTATGAGAAGGGTCATAAGAAACCCACCGCTCGCTTTCACACTACAAATAGACAAGTGGTGCCAACTTCCCTGTTACTCGGCGATCTTAGTCCGAGGACAGTGTGCGAAAGTGGCGTCTGTGCAGCTTCAGCCTCAACAGCTCGTACTGCAAGCGATATTTTGTGTCGTTTACTTTAGCTCTTGCCGGTGGTGGTCCATTGCGCTTCCTCCTCGTCATTGAGAGACGGGAGTGCTCCATTCGACTTTGCGCCATGGAGCTGGCCGAAGTCGTTGACAATGGCGACTGACAAGCGACCCTGAGCCAGCCACCGCGACCCACTCTCTTTGCGACCACACATCGCAATACGCGGAAGTAGACGAGTCCAAGCGCGATACCGCACGCGACTGTCGGGAACTGGCACAAACAGCAGCACGTTCGCCAGTGTCACCGCCACTTTCTTGCGCGAACTCCAGCGTTTCCCATTCCCAGCAGCGTCTCGAGCAAAACTCAGAGGCAAAGTCCGATCCCATTCGCCGCGTGGCGCGACCCGACGGCATCCCCTTGTTGCTCGCACTCGAAGAGATCAAAATGGGGACAAGCGACGGCACGATGTCGTAGAAGACGAACACGACATCCCCACACCAAATGAAGGTGGTGGGTATGCTGATGAAGAAGAAGCACTTGCCTACGCATGCTGGTGCGCCAAAAGCGGACTCTTCACGTCTTCAGACGATGGCGACGACGGCGTCGGCAACGACGCTGACTTCCCACTAAAGTCATTCACGACAGTGATCGGGAACCTCCCTCGCGCGAACCACTGCGACGCGCGATCCAATCTCTTCGCGATCAGAAAGCGCAGAACGC
>JAASFO010000294.1:0-27121 GCA_023333815.1 Globisporangium recalcitrans
AGGAAGTCGGGTGTGCGGGACGACGCAAGTTGGGAAGTGACGTCGCTGAGCGCTCACTTGCGTGCCTTTGCTTAGTGGGATCCTTGCATTCAGCTAGCCAGCCAACCAACTAGCCAGCTAGCAGTTTAGACAGTTAGACAGACAATCCAAGCAAGATGTGCTCTTCTCGCTGCTGCTTGTTTGACTGCGACTCACACATGCGAATGTGCGGCTCGCAGAGTGATGGTCTGTGAAGAAACAAGGAAGACTTTCCATGGGAAAGTCGCCAGGATGCGCGGCGCGTCACCACCTGCACTTGGATCGCACGGTTTCACCAGCCTGTTTGTGGTCACAGCCCGTATGCAAACGCGGATATAGACTATCGTATGAAGTGTGCCTTTATAGTTTCGAGGAATACCCCTTGTGCACGGGATCGGCTATTAGGGGCCATCTGGTTGACACGCAGAATCCGAATCGAAAAAGTGGATCTTGGCGTGCTTGTCATCCGACATCTTGAAAAATGCTCGTCGCCTCGACTCTGCACTGCCAGCACAGCGTTCATCACGCTCCGTCTACATGAACGCGCGCTTGCGACTCTGCGCTGCCACCAGCTCTTTCCATCCGCCGACACAACTGCGTGCATGTGAGAGAACCTGGCATTCGAGCCACAGCCGCCGACACCACTGTGCTGCGCTGGCTGTTCAGCTTTCACACACAGATCCTGTGAGCACATAGCGCTTCTGTTTGTTTGCTGTGTTCGTTGGGTACAGCAACAGGTGCGGCACTGTGATCGCCAGCATCGCAGATCTTCCGCCCTAAAGACAGCGAACGAAACAGGACACTCGACACGAGTGTCGTCGTCCTGTTGAATGGACGCACCGACCTGGCACTGGCGCGTCAATCTGGCGCGTCAGTCGTCGAAAAACGGTGCAGTGGTGACCCCAGTTTCCTCTCCCAGCAGCTCAACACTGCACTCAATCTCAATGCAGGCGAGCGGATCTACTGAATGCGATCTCTGTGGAGATTGCACTCGCAGCGATCTTGTTTCCACACCTTGCGTATCTCTGCCTGCCTTGTCGGCACCATCCATCCATCCATCCGTGGATCTGATGAGTGATGGACAAGCGCGGCGGCATTTTCAGGGAATGCTAATGAAGGTGATGCAGCGGGTTCGTTCGAATGTGGAGCGATGAACACTTCGCAGCCACCACTTCCAAGATCATGTTTCAATGGTCTTCTCGAGTGTGCATCTATCTCTGCGGCTGTCGCCACAAGCGAGACGCATGCACCTCGGCACCGGAATGGAAGACACAGGACGTCGCCACCCCGAGACGAGCTTTTCGCACATGCGCGCTTTGGTGTGCAGTCCGCAGGGTTGCAGAATCGCCCTTGCGCGTGCGATCATGCGGAAGACACCAGCCAGACAAGGACGCAAAAGCAAGCGAGCAACGACACACTCGAATCAAATCTGAGTTTGGGTTGGAGCGAAATACTCGCGAGGTGTTTGGAGGTGTTCGGCAAACATGGAGGCAGGCTGACAAAACTGAGCGATGATCAAGCACTCCAACGTAACTACCGAAACAGTAAAGCAGCCCTTCCAATACCGGTCCTGTATACCCCAGCTGGGTTAAACGTTTCACCTGTTGCTGCTTTAGTGACAGGTCACGATTTGTCACTAGTGCAAAGAGTGACGACTTGGCTCACAAACCCTTCGAGCGACCTGTCTGGTGTTGTTTCAAGCGCGAGCTTCGTGCAACCTCCAGTTTTCGTGAAGCTCAACCTTTGTCTGCGTGGCAGCACATTTTGGCAAAGCTTCAAGGCTCACACTCCTGCTCTCCATATCCGTCTCTCCGTCTGTGTGCGCGTGCGCGAAAGAGAGCTCTGCTATGGACGGGAAGAAGCCACCGCCGTCCTTCTCCCCCAGCGGGATGCTCAAGCGCGGCTGGAACGGCCTGAGCAGCCCCATCACCGCCGTCAAGGACTCGGTCATCGCCGCCACCACACCACGCTCGCTCCTGACCCCTTCCTCTTCGAGCCGCATGGCGCAGCCGAGCCCTTCCGAGTACCCGAGCCTGTTTGACGTGCGCACGCCCTCATCCACGCGCTCTGATGGCGGTCACTACGCGCACAGCATGTCGTCTTTCGGTGGCGAGCGGGAGCTCACAGCGCCAGCTTCGGCGCGATCTGCGGGTGGCGGCGGCGGCGCGGGAGGCTTTGGCAACAGCCACAGCTCGCGCACAAGCTCTCGGACGAGCTCGTCATCCCGCACAGGCTCGAGAGGAGAGCTGCCGCCGCGACCGGACCTGAGAACAGGCTCTGCGTCGTCTTCTGCGTCGTCGTCAGCGCTGAAGGATGTGGAGCACATGGACGAAGAAGAGCGCGCGTACCTTGAAGTGTGCCACCACAACCTGCACTCGGTGCTTACGAACCCAAAGGCGAGCAACTGGGGCGGCGCGCTGCTCGACGTGTTCTACCCGCTGGAAGCCGACATCCCGATGCTGCCGTTCCCGGGTCTCGACCTCGTGCACACGCGCGACTTTGATCCGTACCTGAAGAAGTTCGGCAAGAACGCGAAAAGGTACGAAGAGAACCACGCCAAGCCGATCAGCGAGCAGCTTTCGTCGAGGAACGTGCCCTCTATATCGGTCGCGGATGGTACGTGAGCTCCATCGACTGTATAGAAATGGAGTTGACGCTCTGCGCGAGTGTATGCGAATGGCTAACTGTCGATTGCTGTTTGGTTTTGTATAACAGAGGACGTCGCCAAGTGCCTGAGCGTTGTTCCGAGTATGTTCTTCCGACCGAATTTCGATTTGACCGACCCCGCGGTCTTTGAAGAAGTCATGAGCATGCAAACCTCCTCGACGCTGCAAGATGAGGTACTCTCGTGAGCCTGTGCAATGGTATCAGAAGTGTCCTGAAATCGACTGAATAACCACCATTCTGTTGTATCATCACTTCTGCAGCTGACAGGATACCTCGATCGCGTCGAGTTTACATTGCTGCGTCAGGTGTCGTCCCGATCCGATCGGTTCTTTGAAGCGTCTGCGAACCAAGAAGTGATGAAGCGATCGATCTCAGTCGCCTGCGACCAAGTCGCAACTCTTCGCAAAACGATGGACCGACTGCGAAATGGACTGGCGGACAAGACGCTCGACATCGTGAGCTTGCACCGTCGCCAGAAGCGCATCGCCGAGCTGCATGAAGTCGTGACGATGATCGAAAGCGTCAAGAACGCAGAATCGGCAATAGACGCTCTGGTGCAGTGCCAGGACTACACGAGCGCGTTGGATCTGATCGAGAGCGCGCAGACAACGCTGCGAGAGCACTTGAAAGGCATCCACGGGCTGAGCTCACTCAGTGACAAATTTGAAGGCTATCGCGGATTCATCGTCACGCAGATCTCGCAGCGATTCATTTCGCTTGTCACGTCGCCCGAGTGGATGTTCCACGAAGATGATTCGTCGTCATTTGAAACGCGGAGTCGCAGAGATAGCAGCAGTAGTAGCTCCATCACCTACAGCAAAGAACGAGACGCGTCGACCGCAGAGACGAAGCGTCTGATAGAAGTGCTCTTCCGGCTGGACTCGATCAGCGACGTCGTCGCAAAGTATCGCGACCAGCTTAACGAAGAGATCAAAGTCGTGGTCAAGACCGTGGTGACGGAGACCATCGCGATGTCGAGCAGCAGCAAGAACAGTGTGGACAGCGGCGATGCAAACGGGTCATCATCCGGCGCAGAGTCCAAGGTTTCGATCCAGCTGCGCGCGCTCAAGTCGGACGAATTCCTGCAGTGCGTGCAAATGATCTTTGAGCATCTCATCATGGTGCTCAAGCGCGCTGTCGTCGTCCAGGACCTCCTCGTGCACGCAATGCAGGAGAAAATCGATCAAGCGTCGCTAGAGGAGAAGAGAGTCTTGGTGGCTGCTGCTGTTGCTAAACTCCAGGAGAATGGGAGTGCAAATGGTAGTGGCAGCGCTGTCGAGAGCCAAGAGAAGAAGAGTGGAGAAGGGTGGACGCCGTCCGAGATCTCGAGCGAAGACAAAGAGGTGCTCGGCGACTGGAAGATGAAGACCACGTGCGCGAACGTGATCCGGGACATCGACGAAGTGATCCGGAAGACGTGCGAGTTCTCGCAGCGAAGCGTGTCGAACCTGTTTGCCGTGCGGAAAGAAGTGCAGGCGACGTACACAATGCCGCAGCTGCGTCTGCTGTACGACACGACCATGGACTTTGTCGTGAACGTCGAGAAGCTCACCGGGAAAACCGACTACACGCTGCGTGGCGCGCTGTTCTCCCAACTCAAGCTGTTCTTGGAGAAGTACCACCAGGCGCAAATGGCGAAGTTGGTGTCGACTCTGGACCACGAGCTCTGGAAGAACACCGAGATCTCGGTCACGCGCCACAAAGCCTTGGAAGATTTGTCGAGCGGACGAGGCGTGTCGCTGATCTTATCTGGCGACCGTGAGGTCGCCGGCGAGACCGCTGCACCGTTCAAGGCGGTGGCAATTTGCGGCAAATCGTTCCGCATCGTCTGGTCCGTGCTGCTGATGCTGGAGATCGTGATGAACTACATGTCGTGTGCTGCAAACTTCCCGGTGCTCGCAACCGATGTGCTGCAGCGATCGATTGAGATTTTCCGGGTGAGTGCGGGGCTTTTCGCAGTTGTCTGCTGTTGATGAGTGGGGACTAACTGCTGCTTTGTGGCCATTGTTCAGCTATTTAACTCTAGGACCACACAGCTTGTGCTGGGTGCTGGGGCGATGCAAGTCGCGCGTCTGAAGAGCATTTCGGCCAGACATCTTGGTCCGTGTGTCTGTGTCCCGTTCTCAGTGGTGCATTGGCTAGCAACTAACCGCAGCTGGCTCCTTGTTTCTCTATCATTCGTAGCTTTAGCGTCGCAGTCGCTCGACCTCGCCAGTACCCTGATTCCTCACATCAAAGCCGCGCTGGCAGCGCATTTCACCGACCGCCAGAAGCTGCTCCTGGACGAGTTTGACCGCGTGCTGCGCGACTACGCCGAGCACAATGAGAAGATCTTTAGCAAGTTCACCAACATCGTCGAAGACCAGATCATGAAGCGGTTCCTGGAGAATGTGGCGGCAGAGGTTGGTTTTGGAATGCACATGCGCATTAGCCCTTGGTGCGGATGTTGTCATGGCTTTAATTGGCTCACTGATCGTTGTGTGTGCTTATGCAGGTTAACTACGACGCGTCGAACCTGACGATCCCCACAAACCCGATGCGAGGCATTACGCAAAGCACACTGAAGCTCCACGCGGTGCTGCATCCCGTGCTCTCCCCCACGCAGATGAAGGACGTCATGTCGCGCGTGTTCGACATGTTCTCGCAGAAGCTGCCCGAGTGCTTTAAGCTGGTGCAGCCAAAGACTCCCGCGGGGAAGACGAGGTATGTGGTAGTGTCTCTCATCCATTCATTCTTGCAAAGCGCGCTGTGGTGCTCACAGAACCGTTTCCCACCGCCTCGATTGATACACAGAGTGCTGGAGGACATCGCTGTGTTCGTGGAGAGCTTCAAAGAAGTCCACGCGGTGGTCGAGTTCAATGGCGACGCGCTCCTCCGCCATTTCAAAGCGGCATACAGCGTGTAGAAACACACAGAAACCGAAAGGTGCAGAATGAGCAGGCAACGCCTGAGACGTCTTGTATGCAGAAACAATCACAATTTGGCAAATACAGCAAACAAGAACCAGTGCTGGATAGAGCAAGTCCACGACAATGTCCTTCACCGCACCACCACAAATGCGCCGAGCTATTGGGACCACCAAAGCGTCGATCAAACCATTTTCGCCATGCATTTTGTGCATATTTCCAACTTGTGTACCACAACGACACCTACTCTATGGGGCTGGCGTGGAGTCCGCAAGCGCCTTGATCGTGTCGAGCGACTCCTTGATCGCCTCCTTGTACTTCTTGCCGTCGGTGACGCTGCTGTCGTTGAAGTTGGTCAGACTCACGTTGATCGTGTCGCTGTGCAGCAGGTAGCCGACGCCGTAGCCGTCCGGCACGACGGCGCCAAAGTTGAAGTACTGCAGGAACGGCGTCGTCACGTTGCTGGACGAGATCTGGAAGTTCGTGCTCGCCGCGCGCACGGGGCTCTTCAGGAACTCGCTCTCCACGCCGCTCTCGTTCGCGATCGACGCGAGCGCAGTCAGGTGGCGGTCCACGCCGAGCCCCTTCTGCGCCATCTTGGCCATCTCCACATGGCGGTTCACGGCAGTGACAAACAGCTCGCGCTGCGTTTCCGTCGACGCGTTGCCGTCGGCGACCGCGCGCGCAAACTCGGCGGCCGCGGGCGTGAGCGAGCGGATCGTCTCCGTGCGTCCGTGCAAAAAGTTGCGCGTCGAGCACGACTCGTACGTCGCCGCGACGTTGCCATGCGCGCGCACGAACGCCAGCTGCAGCGCCATCTGCGCCACGCCGTCAGGGCTCAGCTTCCACTGCTTGCACTCGTTCTTCGCAAAGTTCGTGTACGCGAGAAACTCCGTGTTGAGGTTGCCGGCAAACGTGGCAAAGTGCGACTCGGCTTTCTTGATGTCCTCCACGAGGTTGTTCGAGAGCTTCCACTGGAGCTTCGCGGGCTTTCCCGCGTCGACAAACTCCGGGAGCTCCTTCAACGGCGAGAACCCAGAGCTCGTGCCGCGCATGTCGTGCCACACTTCGTGCAGCCAGCGGTTCCAGGACGTGCCGTCCGAGAACGAGTGCTCAAAGTTCACAGTCAAGTGACCGTCCGGCTGGACAGCGACCTGCACCTTGTCAAACCAGCGACCAGACCCCTTGCCGTGCAGCGCCAGCTCCATGCGGTCCTTGGTGTCCGGCGACGTGCGCTCTTCCAGCACCAAGACGAAAAGCGCAGAGTCAATCGCGCTCAGCGACTGCTCGTTGACGGCATCGAACGCAATCAGCTCGTCGCGGATGCGAGCCCATTCGTCTCTGTTTTCTGCGCTCAGCGTGGACACGTCGAGGTCGTCGTGTGCTGACTTCTCCGACGAGTTCAGGATCTCGTCGAGGCGCTTCTCGAGCCCAGATTGCGAGAGCAACTGCTTGCCGTCGGGACTGAGCACGTTTAGCTTGAAGAACTGCTTGCCCTTGAGCACCACAATGTGCGACGAGCGCGGCGCGGACACCAGCACGTCGCGCTCGAGCTGCGGGATCTTCGCGGTGCCAAACTGGCGCGCAAAGCTGAACATGCACTGGTTCTTGTCCTGCTCCAGCTCGCTGTTCTTGACTTTCCCCCACCACTTGACTGCCGAGCGCACGAACGCCGCCGAGCGTGGGATCATGCCTTTCAGGTTGCCCTCAGTCTCGTCCACGATGCCGTACGCCGGGTTCACGTTGATCGGCGACTCGTAGCGTCCGCCGAGGTACATCTTGTCCCAGTCGGCTTCGATGTAGCTGAACGGGTACGCCTTGCCCATGGCTTGCGAGAGCTCGCGCTTGAGCAGGAACTCCTGCAGCTTGCGACCCTCCTCTTTCTCGAACTTGCGCGCGAGCTTCGCGTGCGCCTTCCACTCCTTCTCGCTCACGAGCGGACGGATCGTCTCCAAGTAGCGCTCGAGCGTGTCGCCGAGTTGCGGCACGGGTAGGCGCGGCAGGTTGAACTCGTTCGTGGTCTGCATGCGCTTGAACCATCCCGGCAGCGCGGTCTGCGTGGCGAACCCTGCGCGCTGGGCGGAGGCGCCATTGCGGAAGGCGGTGCTCTTAGTGGCGGTGGCAGCGACAGCGCCGAGGCGCGTGGCGAGGGGCTGGACAACGCGCATGTCAATAGCGGAGGACGATTCTGGAAATGAGCATGAAGCTAGCAGTTCCTTGCTCGGCAGACTCGCTCAGGAATGCCGACGTCAACAAATCGAGCTTTGAGATTTGATGTATGAGGTTTTATTGTGAGACCGAAAAAACCTCCGAGAGACTTCCTTTGAACACGAGGTTTCTATTAGGAAGGAGGAGAAAAACCTCAACTTCAACTTGAGCACGCTTTTTGCGTGTCGTTTGAATAGAGTGGACCCTGTCGAAAGTGCTGATCGATTCTGACAGGGGATCTTGCGTTTCAGAGATTGAGGTCTGGATTGGATGGATGGGTACATTCTGCTCAGTTTTTGTATCAACTGAGCAGCGCTTTGCTGCTGCTGGAGAGCTCCTGCTTTGAAGACAGGTAGTACTACCGGAAGCTCGCTGTTGGCGTCGACGCGCTCTCAGATCGCGGCGCCAGTTTCAGCTGCAGCTTCACGGAGGAGACACCACTGCTGATGCCGCTGCTCGCGACGGAATGGCTGTGATGTCGAGAGTTGCTCGTGTGCGAAGTCGACAGATCGCTGGATGTGAGCTTGTGCTTTGGCGAGTGTATAGATGTCCCATTGCAGTCGCCACCACTATCTGCTACTGATGGTGCTGATCGAAAGCCAGGGCTGCACATCGAGTCGATTCTTCGCTCGCTGTAGAGATCGCTGTGCAGCAGCTCAAAGTCGCGATCCATCGGTGACTTCGACGATGCTGCTGCAAGCGGACTTGCTGGACACAACGACGAGGCTTTGGGTGCTTCCAGCTCTATCTCGAGCACCGATTTCGGCGATGGCGGAGTCTGGGAGGCGTGGACATCTCGTCTGGACTGCGACCTGGGTCGTCTCTCACGCGTGTGGACCTGGTTGTCGTGCATCGCCAGATGCTCTTTCATCGAAGCGCACTTGCCCCGCTCTTCTGCAAGCTTCTTGGCGATGTTGCGCTTCTCCACAATGAGGTCGTTGCAGATCGCCTTCCACTGCCGCGTCTGCTCTTTCATCGCTGCCTCCATCGATCTCTGGGATTGCAACACTGAAGTCTGCAGCGCTTCCACGCTCTGCTTTGTATCGTCCACTTCCTGCTGAATCCGCGCCATCTCCATCTGGGAGCTTTCGAGAGCGATTTGGAGCACGCGGATAGCATTTTGCGTCTGCGAGTGGGCTTCGCCATGCCGCTTGTCTGCTTGGTGGAGCTGATCTGCCAGCTCATGTCTGCAATGCTGGATCTCTTCGTGTGTGTGCGTGAGCAGATCCGTGAGCTCGATTTCGACGATCTCCTCTCTTCGCACTGGGCTCATAGCGAATCTTGAGTCACTGCCACGACCCTCAACCGAATCGACTGGACTGGAGAGAGACCCCACTCGACTTGACCACACCCCACTGGTCCCATTTGCACACGATCATGTTGAGACCGGTCCCCGCCTTGGTAAACCTGATCATGAGAAGCAGGGTGACGGTGTCTCAATCGCCAGACTCAAAGCCATTGCAGCTGTGGTCACTAGCTGCGCCTCAACGCTCATCTCCAGAGACTTGAGCTCCTCAGCATCGGCCAGCACTAGCCCCGCGTGTCTGCACATGCACGCAATGCTCTCAAACGCCTCTCTTGCGTTTCCCACAGTCGCTTCCGACTCACTGGACCACTCCATTGCTTTGCCGCACTCGTTTGCTAGACGCTGCAGCATTTCCGACACCGAGTCAAGGAATCCGTCGTCTTGCGCAGCAAAATCTGACAAAGCGAAGCAGGGACAGAGAGGTCAGGCAGAGTGCGATCGCGACAATCTTCCAGTACGAACTCAGGACCAGCCGAGAGCTACATACCCACAGGGCTGTGGTCCGCGTCTTGACCGATGCAGCTATGGGCTGAGCTTGGCGAGTGTGCGGCACTGGCGCTGCTCATGCTGCTGGAAGCACCTGGAGCAGGCACAACGAGGCGAAGATGGAGCACAGCGCGCCATTCAAGCGCGACGCAACAGTTTCAAATCCGTCATTCCAGATGCGTCGTTTGGAAAATGTTTGGAAATCGCTGTTTGGTTGATGATGACCCGTTTCTCCGAATAGTGACCCATTAGTGCCATATGAGGAAAAAAGTGGATGAGGCACGAAAATTTGCAGCAATAGACGCTCACGACAGTCCCTAAAATGAACTCCTTGATTTGTGAGCGTGCGTCACAGATTTTATTCTTGCAACGTGTGCTCAACAGGCAAAGCAGGTGTGCTCTGCTGCTTTTTTGTTTGCTTCTTACTGGGCGACTGGTGTCGCGTTGATGTGGTTTCCTGAATGTCGTTCTGTTGTTGCGTGCTTCCTGAGAGAGAAGAGCCATTTCGCTGCAAGCAAGTGCGAGTTTTCGCTCTCTCTTCCGGAAAGCTTCTCTCATTTGTAGCTGATCTAATTAGCCCCCAGTACGCATTAGTGATGCTGATTCAGTCAATTGGTTTGCGTCGAACCTGTGTGTCATACATATAGTAACCCCGCTCCTGCACTAAGCACCTGTTTTACAGTCCGTGAATCTCTAATCTTGTATCGACGGTAAATTACGCGCATCTCGCTCTATCAGCTTTTTCGTTCGCCTCAAAGCTCTATCGCAGACATTTCCCAATAACGCAGCAGCAGCGAAGAGCTGAAGAACAGGTCGAGAGTCGAGACCCCCACTCCAAGCACCGAGCCACAGGCAGATCGACAGGATGCAGATCAGCGGACTCGCGTGGATGCTCGTGCTGGCGACAGCGGCGCTCTCGTCTCCGAGCGCCTCGGCCGCCACGAACAAGACCGAAACCCCTGCGTACTACTGCAAGACCGACGCGGACTGCGCCAGCTGGTCCAACACGGTGTGCATCACGGTCGAGGCGGAGGACCCGATCAGCAAGTGCACGCCGAACACCGTCGCTCGGCCGGCGTGCCGTGCTGGCCAGTTCGGTCTCTGCCCGTCGTACCAAGACACCTCGAGAGGGTACCTGAACGCGCACTGCATCTTCGTCGCGGACGACTCGGTGGCGCCAACGACCACGACGACAACGACTACGGCGGCGCGTCAGCTCCAGACCGCGGGTTCGCCAGCGGCGACTGTCAAGGCGGCGGGTTCGTCCTCGGGCTCGTCCACGACGACGTCGACTACGAGAGCCCCCTTGACTATCGCTCCGACTGAAGACACGACGACCACCGAATCAAGCGGCTCGAGCGATTCGACCACGACGACCGGGACTACTGTCGGCGATAGTACCTCGAGCGGAAGCGACACCATGGCGGCCGCAGTGAAGTCTGCGTCGTACAAAATCGGCAACCAGACGGTGTACGGGATCTTCAAGTGCGCGGACTTGTCTGAGTGCGACAACTTGGCTGCGGACCCAACCACCTGCCGACCTGCGAAGTGCGGTGACGCGACCTCTGTCGAGCAGTGCAACAACCAGGGCACGTGCACGCACACCAGCAAGCAGGACATCAAGACGCGCAGCTGCATGTGCTACAAGGGTTTCTCGGGCACCAAGTGTGAGAAGACCGAGTCTGGTGAATGTGACGTGGACTGCGGTCAAGGCGGTGACTGCGTGGACGGAGAATGCGTCTGCCACGCTGGTTTCGACGGCAAGAAGTACAAGAACAAGCAGGGCAAGTCGGACTCGCGCTGCACCAAGTGCACGAACGACTTGGCGTGTGAGAACAGCAACACGTGCGACATCGAGACTGGCAAGTGCACCTGTGCTGCGGGCTACACTGGCGCCACCTGCGGCGGCGTGGAAGATGAGTGCGTGACCGCGAACTGCTACACGGGCAAGTGCCAGGTTGTGGACGCTAAAGCTGTGTGCATGTGTCCAGTTTGCGACCCTGAGTGCTCGAAATGTCCAACCAAGGACTGCTCGACGTGCCCGAGCGCTGCGTCCTCAGTGACCATTTCGATCGGAGCCGTTCTCGTCGCTGTCGTGGCGTCGCTCATGATGGGCTAAAGCGCTGACGGATACCAGCTTGATCGTGAGCTGCCGAGTCATCCAGAGGTTTCCTCTTGTCTCCTATCTGCATGTTGGCTGCATTTTGTGCAGCTCTTCCCAATACAAAATCTAAACAAAAATCAAGCCAGCAAGATAGATCCGATCTTTTGAGTCTTATTCTACTTTACAGCCAATCACACAGCTGGGATCGTTGAAGGAGAGCTGTGATTGGCCAAATAGGTGCGTAAATACTGCCACCGCGACCATTGCATTTTGCAACAAGGGAAGCAAAGCAAAAAGCATCGAAAGAGGTTCGCAGCTGAATGGGAGGAGATCGCGCGCGCGGATGCGGTCGCTCCTGGGAGACTGCAGACGCCGTGCGCGATGTGTGCTGCGTGTCGATTAGCGGTCGCAACTGACGGACGCTGTGTATGTACCGCTCCTTTGCTGTGTCTTTCTGTGGATAGAGCGAGAGACAGAAACCCGACCTCCACCTCACCAGGTTGAAAGAAAACAGCAAGCACCATGAGCACGAAAGTCCAGAAGCCGATGACCCAGCCCATCAACCTGATGTTCCGATTCCTCCAGAACGTACGTGCTTGCTGCGTCGCGCGCTCTGTGTATCATTTGAGTCGCATGTGCATGTGAAATGAAGGCAGATGTTCTAATCCCCGACTGTTATGCTTGTGCATGTGTGTGTGCTGCCTGCCAAAAACAGAAAGCGCGCGTTCAGATCTGGTTATACGAGCAGGTGAACTCCCGCATCGAGGGACGCATTATGGGCTTTGACGAATACATGAACCTCGTGCTGGACGACGCCGAGGAGCTCGACGTGAAGAACCTCAAGCGCACACCGTTAGGACGCATCTTGCTCAAGGGCGACACCATCACGCTCATGATGAGCGTCGACGGCACCTCCGCATAAGCAAAGCAGGCTGCCGGTGTTAATTCAAATACACCCAAGGAAGGAACCAGACGGCCGTATCGAGGAGGAGAGAATGGCATAGGAATAACCAGGTCAGGTCCCGACTCTTTCTTCTTCCTCGTACGCCTTGGCTTCCCATTTGCATGAACGGAAACAGGACTTTGGTGGGATGTATCGATCATGACTGTCTTGTGGATTACAGCTCGACAGTGGCAGTTGATCAACCTGAGGATCGCCGCATGCTTCGTGTCCGTCCACTCATGGCTTCTCATGATTTAGCCGAGTGGACAACACTAACAAGCTGGATACCAATCACAAAGGGGAGTTAAGCAACCGAGTGGCTTCGTGTTTTCATTCCCCACACCTCTAGCAAAGCAGAAGAAACACGAATCTAAAAGGAAGACAAGAAAACAAATGAAATACATTGGCGAGCGACATGGGTGACGCCACCAACTTTAAGAATGGGCTGAGCAGCTTTCTCTCTCTCTCTCTCACTCTCTGGTACTTAGAGCGCGATGTTGGCGATCAGGAGTGCAAAAACCGCCGACACGAAGACCACGCCCTTGGAGATCTCGATGGTCGAGCCCGCCGATGGGCAAGTCGAGCAGTCCTTCGTCTTGCACATCTCGCAGGTCGGCGAGCAGAGCGGACAGAAGCACGCCGAGCTGCCGTTCGCGAGCACCTGGCAGTTGCCCGTGTAGCAGTTCTTGTTCGTGCACGAGTCCTCCGTGGCGCCGCACGTCGAGCCAAAGTAGCCCGGGTTGCACACGCACGCGCCGCTCGCAATGTCGCACGGGTTGCCGTTCTGGCACGCCTGGTCGTTCGTGCACTTGGTGCAACGCTGGCTCGGCTTGCCCTGCTTGTCCTTGTACTTCTTGCCGTCCCAGCCCTTCTTGCAGACGCACTCGCCGTCCACACAGTCGCCGCCCATGCCGCAGTCCACATCGCACTCGCTCGAGACCTCCTGCTGGCACTTGTCGCCCTGGAAACCCTTGTAGCACATGCACGTGCGCTTGCTCATCGTCTGAATGCTCTTGTACGTGCAGGTACCGTGGTTGTTGCACTGCTCCTTCGAGTTTGGGGAGCCGCAGGTCGCAGGCGCGCAGGTCGTGGTGTCGTACGCCTTGTTTTCGCAGTCCGACACATCGATGCACACGAACTGGCCACTCACCACCTTCTTGCCGATGGTCACCTTCGCGTACGTGCCCAAGTTCTCGCCCGTGTTCGTCACAGCCGAGCTGCCGCTAGTCGATCCGTCGCCGACAGCGGCACTGGAGCTGCTTCCACTGGACGCCGTGACGGTCTCGACCGTCGCTTTTGACGACGCCATGTCCGCCGCAGTCATCAGGAAACGCCTCGCATCCGCACCACTGCCACTGGAGCTCGCCGAAGTGGCCGAGCTGCTCACATCGCTCACATCCGCGTCCTTTGCGACAAACACGCAGTGCGCGTTCAAGTAGCTGATCTCTGGGCTCTGGTAGGACGGACACAGTCCCGGCTGCCCGCCGCGGCACGCTGGCCGGTCCTTCGTGTTGGGTGTGCACTTGCGCACGACGTCGCCGTAGTTGTCGACCGCGATACAGACCGTGTCGGGGAACTTGGACTCGCAGTCCGCGTCGGTCTCGCAGTAGTACTTTGGGACCTCCACCGCGGCGTTGACGCTCGCGGGACCAGTGACGACCGCAGCGAGCGCCGCCGTCGCGAGCAGCGTGAACGAGCGCATGGTGAGCATAGCTGCGTGTGTCGGTGGTGGTACTGCAGAGCAGATCGAGATGGCTTATCAATGGAGCTCTCGGGATAAGAAGCGATCGCTCTATCGTCTGGCTGGCAGATGGGAAACTGACTGCTCAGGTTTCTCTCAAGAGCTCTTTCAGCTTTCCGAAGCTTTTCTCTCTCTCTCTGACTTGAACAAGCGACAGAGCAGAAAACAGGCGACTGACTGGATGGACAATCAATCGCTCGTTCAAAGTAGAAAAACGACTCGCGAGCCATACTGAAGCGCTGTGAAGAGCAACACTGCAAAACCGCTGTGCGACCCGAAGCTGTTGCCGACCTTGTGCGTAATAACTCGGATTGGCTGTGCAAACTCTCTCGATTCATCGAATTCACATATAAGTAGACCGCTGATGAATCCAAAACCGCAGGCCGGGTGATCCGATAGACAACAAATAAATGTCAGCAGAATGGAGAAAACGAAAATTCGTGCGGCCCTACCCCTCTTGCTCCAGCTTTAGGTGAGTGCAGTTGTTGAGTTTCGCAGTCATTTTTTCACTGGAAAGTGGCGCGCGATCCAGACAAAATGCTGCAATGCTGCGCGAGAAAGCAACGATGCCATGCATGTCTTGATGCGAGGCTCTCGGTGATCTTGATCCACACTCAAATGGAACGGCAATCCTCCAGGCTGTCGGCTCGTGCAGCTTGCAGTCGTTTTCTTTCCATCGCGAAGGACTTCCAAGTCGCTCTCTCTTTGTGTGTGCGACAGTGCGAAAAGGTACAGACTGCAAAAGTGCTGACTCTTGTGTACCGTCATTTGCAGACCATTTGCGGTACACTGTACCGGCAGAATGGTTTTGGCCAATAGCGTAGCGTGCAGAGCTTGATTGGCTGAAATGGTCCGACACTTTTCGACATCGCTGCTGTCGAAAACGTTGCCATTTCGAGTGTCAATTTGGCATTTGCGAGTGGATTTGATTATCACAGAGAAAGAAGGGGAAAAGGAACGAAACGATGGTGTTCTACTTCACGTCCTCCGGTGCGTCTGCACGACTCGCCTGCTCCTATAGTCTGCTCCTATAGTCTGCTCGCATAGGCGCACGCGCTCTCGCTAATACCAGTCGCTGCTGCTGCCGTGTATGCAGAGGGCCACACCATCTACATGGGCAAAGACAAGTTTGAGAACGAAGACCTCATCCGATATGGCTTCCTCGAGGATATCTGGTGCGCGCTGCTTGTTGCATGAACAAATGCTTGCCAGTAGCTGCTGCTGTTTGTTGCTGATGCGCTGCTGCATTGCGCTGTTTGATGCACAGGTTCCACGTCGATGACTTGTCGTCTGCGCACGTCTACCTTCGATTGCCGATGGTTGGCTCGAGCTGGACTACTGAATGCTGCCGCTCCTGTGGCTGCAACCAGCTCATCAGCTGCGATCAGTTGCCCGACCTCGACACTAATGGCGCTTGGTATCTGAATTGCACTGAAATAACAGGGCGAGTCGGCGGTGGACGACATCTCGGAGTCGTGTCTCGAGGAATGCGCTCAGCTCGTGAAGGTTTGCCGATTTGCATCGATTTGCTGTTGGGCTGGGAGATGGATGCAGTTTATGAACCAGATCTCTACGTTCAACACAGGAAAACTCGATAGAGGGCTCCAAGAAGAAGAGCGTCGCTGTGGTACGCATGTACAGGAGTACTTGGGGTAAATGGATGCAAACGTAGACTGCTTCTCATGAAACAATGCGGCAACAGATCTACACCAAGTGGCGCAACTTGAAGAAGACCCAGGCGATGGAAGTTGGCGAAGTCGGCTTCAACCACCCCGACAGAGTACGTCCGCGTGTATTACAATACCTTGTGTCCTGACGGGTGCATTTCGACTCTAAATGCCTATCAAATGCTTGAAACGTAGGTGCGCACGTACGTCGTGAAGGAGAAGGATCGCGACATGATCAAGGCGCTCAACCGAACCAAAGTGGAGAAACACCCCGACTTGGAAGGTCTGTGCGCGCACATGTGCAGGCAGCATCTTGCACTCCAGACATGCTAAAGTGGGAATGTTGTGCATCTGGATGCATAGAGGAACGACGCCAGCGGGAGCTGCTGTACAAGGCTGAGCGCAAGAAGCAGCGCCAAGTCGTCGAGGCTGCCGAGCGAAAAGCCAAAGAGGAGTACAAACAGCAGAAAGAGCTGCGCAGCTACTCGTACGCACCAGTTGCTTCAGTTATCTGTATGCTCGCCGATGAGGTCATGAGCTCATTTTTATCTTATTCGTTGGATGCAGGTCGCTCATGACGCGAGACAAAATCGAATCCGGCAGCAAACTGGAGGCGGCGGCTGATCTGAGTAGCGTCAACGCGTACGAAGAGGACTTCATGTAGATCTCTGCTGGCTGTGCATTGAGAAGAGGTGTCCATGACAAAGATAATGGCAATGCTGTTGGCTTCGATCCAGGTTGTACCCATTTCATCATCCACTTTCTTGATGTCACTATGCATTTTGGACTGCCACTAAAGTGAGGAACCCGTCACACCAGTCGAAACCGTGTCACAAATCCAGAATCGCTCATCATGGCTCCAGTTGCAGAAGAGATGGCTCGTGCGGCGACGCCTGCAGCAGCAATGACGGCAGTGGATGTGACTGCAGCGGTGGAGCAGAAGATCCAGCACTGTCTGCAGATCCTGCAGGGCAAGTCGGACGAGCACAAGTTCGCGGGGCTGCTCATGGTGACGAAGCTCGACGACCTGCCCTGGGAGCGACTGCAGCAAGTGCGTCGCCAGGTGCTCGCGACCGTCGGCGTCAAGTTCTTCCTGCGGCTGCTGCACACAAAAGGTAATGCGAGGTTTGTTGTATGCAGATGCGCATGCTCATGGCCACCGCATGCGTGTGCTAACTCTGTTGTGTCTGTGTGGCCGTTTGCGGTTACTAGGAGCCGATGCGGAAGACTCGCTGTCTTCATTTCAGACGCTAGGGCTTAACCTCATCGCCAGGTACGCCGCTCAATACCAACCACATGCCACTGAGAATCGGACTGGCTGGTTACTAAACGCCTCTACTCTCTCTTAATGATGCAGCTTTTGTAGCGATATTTCGATTGCCGAGCAGTTCGCGGACGAGAAGCTGATCAAGTTCCTCTTGGAGCAGCTCGAGTCCCAGAGCTCGACGCATGAAGCCCAGGACGACTGTTTCCGTATCCTGAATGGCGTCACGGACACTGCAAAGGGCAAACACGTGCGTCGCTACCTACCTGCTCTTTTGCTACTAGCGCAGAAGCAAAATAGCTAACTCTTGGTGTCTCTGTTTGCTTTGCGTAGCTCTTCGCAAGCCCAAGCGTCCTGGCACGAGCGATCAGCGCAGTCAAGAAGCAAACACAAGCAGCTACATCCACCCTCGATACTGAAACCAAGATCAACGAAACCAGTCAGCAAGCTGCATTCACTCTGGAAGCGTTCTGGTCGCTCTTCGACAAACTCGCCAGTGAGCCAGAGCTCTGGACCTCCCTCTCGTCAAGCGACTTGGCGTTCATTTGCTCGAGTTTCGCGCACACCAGCGGCGCAGTATCCATCCGAGTGCTCTCCATATTCAACAAGTTCATGGCGCTGGTTGGAGATCAACAAGACGATGTGGGACACAGCGTATCGTTTGAGCTGCTTCGTCCGCATCTCGACAGTGTCCGCCAGGTTATTCTCCGCTTCCTGCGCTCGAAATGGCCGCACCAGGAGCGCGACGAGTGCCTCAAGTTCGTCCACCAGCTGATGAAGCACGCGGGGACCTCGTGGATGCTTTCGGATATCTCGACAACAACAGACTCGCAGCGATATGGAGCGTCCGAGTCTGTCTCGGGTGGAAAGTTTGTGCTCGTCGTGCTCAAGCTCGTGGCCATTGAGATCAAGCTCATGCTGGACGACGTGGAGCTCGCACTCATCCAGATGGAGGAGAAGAAGCTCGAGCAGGTGGACGAGGCGGAGCGCCAGGAGCGCGAGGTCCAGCGCGTGCTCCATGTGCTCCCCGTGTGCTACGACATTGTCGAGATGGTCATTGGTGCCTTGGTATCGAGCCTGACTGACGACGATGACGATGGAGACAGGGAACCGATGCTCCCGTACGACGTCTTGCTAGAGATGAAGCAGTCGTTCGGACAGGCGTTCGCCGTGATCCTAGAGTTCCTGGCACTGGCGCGCGAGTTTATGAAGACCCATCGCTACCGCGACCTGAAAGAGAGCCACGCAACCTCGGTCTATCGGTTAGACGCGGTCGTGTACGCGAGTGTGCGCGTGGTCAGCGCCTGGATCGCCGAGGATTCCGACTCGTGCATGGCGCAACTCGTGGACTTGGTTCCGTTTCTGGTGCTCTACGAGCCATTGCTGGCACAACAAGCACAACCACCACAAGCGAGTGGCGCTAGCATCAGAGACGAAGGTGAAGACGAACTGGATTCAGACGACGAGCTCGACTCGGACGACGAAGTGGACAATGACGATGCTGGTACAGACACAAGCGAGCAGCTCAACATGCAGAATATCGACCAGCTGCATTTCCTGCTACCTGGGCTGCTGCAGATCAGCGCGACCTCCGACGGGGCGGCGGCGCTTTCGCAAGACGCAACCGTGCTCAAGCGCCTGCTGCGCTTCTGCTGCTCGCTCTGTACGCAGATCGCCGACAGCGCTGCTGAGAGCACCAGTGGCAGTGATGGTCCCAGCATCCCGACGCTCACGCTCGCACTCGGGATGCTCGTCAACCTGCTTCTAGGCAAAGAAGACGGGGGCGATGACGATCGCCAGTCAGCAGCAACCCACAAGCTACCGAATGCGATGGAATGGCGCCGCGCGCTGTCGTTCCTGTTGCCGCTGGCGTGTGCGAGCGGCTCGGCGGTGGTGAACGACCCATCGCTGACGATGGAGATCCGCGGCGAGGACGACCAGTACGTCATGCTGCTGCACGTGGTCTGCGTCATCCTGCTGATCGCCAGCCATGGTGACACCACCAGCAGCAACAACAGGACGAACGCGCGTGGGAGTTCGTCGACAGCAACGATTACGCAACTGGTGGCGCCGTTCAATGGGATTGTCGCGTGGACCGTGAGTCACCCGCCTGACGTCACCAGCGAGTCCGCCATGGACCTCTTCGAGCTCGTTCGTATTCTGTCCATGCGGGTCAAGCTCACGCCGCAAGTGCTGCTCTAAGCTCGGTCCCCAGTCGATTCGCATGACAACATGCACAATACGACAGCACAGAAGAACAATGAGTTGGTGGTCTACTGGTACAACTTGTATTTGCTCTGGATTGGGTTATTGAAGTGAAAATGGCTGGCGATGGCTGGCTGGATGCTCCTATTTGGACACACTCCCCATGCCAATCACTCCAGTCGCTGGCCGCATAATTAAGTGTGTGTTCCTATTGCCTGAAAGTCTAAAATTGGGGTTCGCCACTCGGAGCGTGATGGCTCTCATACCGACGTGGAGATGTCCTGCTCCTCGGCAGACTCGCTCAGCCGCGCGCGCTTGTTCATGCGAGACACGTCTTCCTCGCGGTATCGTCGGCGCGCCGAGTTGCGCTGCAGCACAGGCACCACTGGCTCGGAGATGCATGGAGGCAGCGTCGCGGAAAGCTCGGTGCCGCGCTGCAGCACGCTGGCGTTCATCACTGGCGCGTCCTGCACGAGCATCGGCAGCTCGACCGCGGTGAGCGGCATCTGGTTCTCCGTGGCAGCAGACGTGGACGACAGCACTGGCGCCTGTGGGTCGTTGGGGACGTTCCTTCGCACGCGCGCGTTCACGACTGCGCGGATGATCTGGTTGCTGGCAGGTAACTCGAGCAGCTCGGCGGTCGGCATCCGCGCCTGCGACTGCTGCAGGATGATCGTCGTGTTGATCGCGTAGACGCTGTAGTTGGTGTACGCGTCCGTGGGCAGCTGGTGGCGGCACGTCGGACACGTGCTGTGCATCTTGAGCCACGGCTCGATGCAGTGCTCGTGGAACTGGTGGTGGCAGGGCAGCTCGACGCACGGGTTCTTCATCGCTTCCATGCAGACAACGCAGCTCGCGGCGTCGCACTCAGGGGCGACCATGCTCTTCTTGAGCGCGTTGATCACGTGCACAGCGGCGGGCGAGACGCTGTTGAGCTGCGGCATGATGTAGCGGATGATCGACTGCACCCAGCGCGGGCTCTTGAACAGGCGCAGCGCGTCCTTGATCTGTGAGTTGGGCGGCGCTGCGTAGCGCACGTTGACTCGAATCGCGAGGTCCATCTTGTGAAGAGTGGTAGAGTGCGGGCTTTCTCTGAGGCTTGAGGACTGCGCTTCCGGATCGCAAATGCCGATAAACCACGCGCTCTTGTTTGGGCTTTGAGGTGGCGATCGGACGGGCTGAGATGGATCGATAGATGGCTTAAATCGATCGATGGATAGAAGAAAATGAACGACTGGGCTGGATGTCTCTCTCTCTCTCTCGTTCGCTTCGACCGAATGAGCTGCCTGGACGGATGGGTAGATGCAGTCTTGTTCTTGTTCTTGTTCCTCTGCGGGTCGTTCTATCACAACTCAATCACACAGAGACACACGCTCGCTCAGCTGCGGCTTAACTTTGTGTCGTTCCTCTCTTGTTCTGCTTGCGCTCGACTGGTTCGATTTTGTAATGGGCTGCAGGAGCACTGGCTGAGTGGCTGGTCTGGATGTCGCTCTCTCGCGATGACTGAACGAAGGTACTGATGAGCAAATGACTTTTCTTTCTTCTATCGCCGACGATAGAGGAGTGAAGGTCACCGAGTTTTCTCCTTCTTTGATGCTGAGCTGGAACTGGCTTAGTGGTGAGGCAATGCGACTCACTTGCAGGCTCTGATTGTGGTATGACCTGGCTGAATGAAGCGCTTGATGTGGCGTCGGTTGGTCGCAAGTTGGAATGAGATGGCTGAGTGCAGAGAGAGAGCTGCTTGCCTGCTTGCTTGCCTGTTTTGGTGTTGAAGTGTGTTCTTTTTTTTATATGGGGAGTGCGGTTATAAAGGTGTTACTCCTGCGACCTGAGCCAAATCACCTGCCTATTTTCGTTTACGAGTCATTTTTGTGGGATGATTGCGCGTATCGCGGGAAAAAAAAAGAGGCGGAATTGCGAAATCTGGACAGGTCTGTATACATCATCAGAAGCAGAGTGAGGGTCACTCTGCCTCGAACTGTTGGAGATTGTGCTTTTTCACTGCGTTTATGAAGGAAGGAGCCATTTTGGTGGCAAAAATACCCAACTGACTCGACGAGATCGCTCTTCTTGTTTCGTCTCTCTCTCTATTCGAAGAAAGCTCGCATTCGTCCTGCATTCTCGCAGATCGAAAAATAAGGAACATGAGCTGCTGAGGGATACAACGAAAATGATCTGGACCTGCAGAAAAGAAGGAAGGAAAACAAACAAAAAAAGATAGGAGAACGAGATCTGCCGACTAATAGTTTCGAGCATAAAGTGCTAAAAAAAGAAGAAGATGCCTTCTTCTGACAACCAACGAACGCGCGTTTTTCTATTTCGGAAAACATTGTGGTTCATGGAAAGGTGACCATCACGTCACTCGTGAGAATAGCTTATGGTGCAGGCATCCACGCTGCGAGCTGTTCTTCTCTCGCTGTACGATCGATTGACTCTCTCTCACAAGAGAGAGAGAGACTTGCGTCCATTTGTTGCCCTGCCTACCTGTCTGCATGTCAGACAAACGAAAGGAACAAGTGCGAAACCATGAGCAACCGGAGCAGCAACACCAGCAGTACGTGAACAACAGGCTCGCACACTCAAACCTGCCACGCATGCTGCTCAGACGATTGTTTGTGCGTGATGATGTTGGCCAGAAATGCGAAAAGAAGTGGATGATGTCTCGACAGCGTCAACAAGCGCGTCAACACTGCTCGTGACTGCAAAAAAGCAGGCAAATTTGCCAAACAGGTAGACTTGTCTGAAAAAAGTCTCAGGTTTGGGTCTGAGCCAGCCAATCAGCTCCTCCTCTCTTGCTTCAAATGCAAATCCGTGTTTCGTAATCTCGAAAAACAAAAGCCTGATTTTCTGGATTTTGGATCTGCTGGAATCTCTCACGGTTTGAGCAATGTGCATGGCAAAATGAACGCGCTGAGAGAGCATTGATGCTTGATGGTCGGCTGTTGGTGACGAGGACAGCCAGCTGGTTGCTGGTTGCATGGTGGTGAGGAAACTGAAACAACGACCAGGACGTGATGATGATGGCTCTGATCACAACCTGTCTTGATTGCATCAGGGATCCTCAGTCAAGAGAGAGAGACCAAATGCAAAAAAAGTGTGGAAAGAATGATGTGAGCCATGTGATTGGCAAATGAATCGCGCACGCGCGCTTTCAACGTGTCCATTGTCCATTGATGCGACACGCCTGCAGTAGTCAGCTCAGAGAGAGCGAGTTGAGGTGGATGTCCACCTCAACAACAACGCATGCATTCAAGCAAGCGTGTCCGCACAGTTCAAGCAGTCCATTGCTGTTGTTGCTGTCGGCGTTGCAATGCGAAGCAAGCGTCGAGGCTTTTTCTTCTGTGGATCTAACATGGTTGCTGGCAAGTCGCTTTTCTTATTTGGTCTGTATGTATTGAATGCATGTGCAGTGTCGTGGCTGGAGTTGTGTGGGGATGCAAGTGTATGTATCTTTCCACGTATCTGCTCACAAATCGAGCTGGCAGCAGCTGCTAAGGTGTTGCATCTCTGCTTTTTTGCGCTTTGTATGGAGTTTGCAATAGCTGACAGAGATCAGGATGAGAAAGCAATCTGCATTCGCAAAATGACTGGCTGGTATCTGTTCGGACGCGCTGGTCTCCGTTGCTGTGCAGCGTATTGCTCGCTGCAAAAGAGATTCGCTGCGCAGTGTTCTCTCTCTCTTTCTCTCTCTTTCTCTCTCTTTCTCTCTCTTTCTCTCTCTCTCTCTCTCTCTCTCTCTCTCTCTCTTTTTCTCTCTCTCTGCTGTGCAGGTTGGTCGCTGGTCGTCATGGAAAAATATTGAGGCGACACTCTGCGCTCTTTCAAGATCTGCTCACTGGCTGATTTCCTGATTCTCAACAGACTGGTCAAACGCTTTGCCGTCTGTCTCTCGTAAGCTCTCTCTTTCGTGCAGTTGACACATCAGTTGATGTGTCTGAACTCTGAACTCTTTACGGTCCGTCACTGGATGACGAGGAGAGCTGCTCGCTCGATGCGAGCACGAACGACGAGTGCAGTGGTGCCGCAGCCTGCAAGTGGATCGGCCGGAGCACGCCTATCCGCGCTGACAGGATCGGAGACCCTCGAGAGCGCTCTGCTGCTGAAGATGACGAGCTCTCTCCTGCAGAGGGCATGCTGACGTGACTTGTCGTGGTGGCCGTTGGACCTGAGAACTGCGGCTCTGTAAACAGAAAGAATCAGCATCAGCAGCACGTCAGAATGGATGAGAGAGCGCTGGGATACCAATTGGAAACTGTCAGAGCTGGACGCACCGTTGGACGCACTGTTCGGCTCTGCCAAGAGAAGCTGCACTTGGGTCTGCAGGCGCTGGATCTCTCTCTTCTGGCGCTCGACCAAGTGCGCCATCTCGTCGACTTTGGGGACGCGTCCGCTGCGCTTCTCGCGCTCGAGCTCGAGGCGCGCGAACGGCAACATGTTGTTGCTCGTGCCTCCATGTCCGGAGCTCAGAGATGCTGATGACGATGGCGATGGACTTGCAAGCGACGACAATCCTGGCTGCTTTTGCTTGGACAGCGGGGTGCTCGAGAGCGGCACGAGAAGCTTCGATGGCGTGTTGTTGGTCGCGCTCGTGTCCAAACTCAGAAACTCACTCTCTCGTGACAGCTGCAGGGGTGCGATGATCTCTGGACACGAGAAGCTCGCGTGCATCTCCTTTCCCGCGATCCCAGCGGACTCCAATGGTGACTTCATGCCACCACCGAAGTAGCTCCCACACGACCCATTTGCAGCGTTCATAGCATGCTCCAGCTCGCGGGTCTTCATGAGCAGCCGCTTGTTCTCTTTCCGAAGCTTGTTGCACTCGTCGATGAGGATGCTTCCTTCCGCGACCGAGTCTCGCCGAATGCGGTCGGTCTTGAGTTTCGTATTCTCGAGCGCAGTGCGAAGCGTCTGGATCATGCGACTCATGTACTCCATCTGCTTGACCGACTCGTCCACCGCCTGCTTGCAATCGTACCCCAGGGCTTCATCTGTCACCGCGCTTGATCCCGCTCTACTCTACTGCTGTAGCTCCTTTGAAGGAGTGTCTTGTCGGCCACTTTTGCCTTTGACTGGCGATGGCGCGGTGGTTGACACGCGTCCTTGCTGTGGAGTTCCACCTCGCTTCGCTGGCGAGTTGTTGCTGCTGCTGGTGTTGTTGTTATTGCTGGTAGAGAAACCTTCCTGCCTTGATCCAGCGAGTTGCGTCATGATCATCGCCTTTGAGGGCTTCTTGTGCACGACGCTTTCCGCTCGACATGGAGCGTCCCGCGGTGCTGGTTGTCCTGGGACTCGATCAGCGCCTCACACCGCTGGCGGGTCTGCTCGAGCGTCTCGGAAAGTGCATCGTACCTCGCGATCTCCTGCGCAAGCTTGCGCTCGTACTGATTCTCGAGCTCTTGAGTCATTTTCACATGGTTGGCTTCTTTCTGAGCGAGTTCTTCGATGTGCTCGCGGTCTGAGAGCTGGTGCCGAGACTCGAGCTCTTCGTACCGCAAGCGCTCTTGGACCACCAGAGTCTCACACTCTTCCTTGACGATCCGCAGGCGGTCGATCCACTCGTTCTCCTCGCGGTGCAGCGCGAACTCGACGCCGGCTTTGACCTGCTCGTAGCGCTGTCGGAGCTCCACGAGCGCAGTGTGGCGCTCCTCGAGGTCATCGCGAGAGATGAGCACTGAGTCCGCGAACGCGGCCATCGCTCTCGTCTTCTCTTGCTGCTTGACCAGGTCGACCGAGCTCGAGTTGTCGGACATTGCGTGAGGGGACCCACCAGATCCGTCTGAAGCCACGCCGTTGCCCAAGACATCCCCAGTGCTGGACGCACCACCTGCTGAGAACCTGCTGATCTTAAAGACACAGATGCTTCCGTCCTCCGAGCACGTGATCAAGCTCTCGTTGTCCTCCGTGATGCTCATGTGCGTGACCGCCTCCGCGTGTCCAAAGCTCTCGGTGACGGTGGCGCCTCTGTTGGAGCTCAATGGCCACGCATACACCAAGATGCTGCCAATGTTGGTGCCAGCAAAGAGTCGTTTGTTGTCCTTCGTGAGCGCCATGGACATGATGCAGACCCAGGCGCCAGATCAAGGAGCGTCGTCTCTTCGCCACACGTGATCTCGCGGACTTTGCCATCGCTGCCGCCTGCGACGACCACTTTCGGGTCTTTCTCATCCACCACCAGCGCTTCGTACTGGCACTGCTTGACCACATGCTGCATCTCCTCAGAGCGAGTGCCTAGACAAAGGTAGAGTGAGAGGGCATTCCGAACATTGCTAACGAGCTGCAAACTGGTTAGGCAGTCAGCCACACAGACCAAATCTGCAGACCTGTGGTGATATTCCACCGGCAGATCGCGCCGTCGTGCGCTGCCGAGTACAGGAAGAAGTCGTCTTTGCCCCGCGTGAGGCAGTGCACCGCGCCAATGTGTCCTGAAACGTGTGCACTGGTTCAAACTAGCCAACGCATAGCATCAACAAGCACAACAACGTTAGACTCGTGGCGAAGTATTGGCGGCACTGTGTCCCTCAGGCAAGAGCGCACCGTGTAGCTTCGAAAGACGATGACCGTCAGCCCCGAGGCGCACGCAAACAAGTGACCGCCGCGCGAATGCCGAATCGCGTGACAGGATTTGATCGAGAGCTCGCGCACTTGCTTCAAGCTCTCGAGCAGGATGGTCCACAAAGTGCTCCTGCTCGCGGAGCTGCGGCAGGAAGTTGCCGATCTTGAACTCGCTCTTGGTCCAGATCCAGTACTTGAGCACCATCGGTCCGGACACGGAGATGTAGCTCGGGTTGTTCGGGCTGATGTGGATCCGCGCGCCGCGACTCGGACACTTGCAGGACGCGACGAGCTTCGCGTTGCTCACTTTCCAGTACATGACGCTGTGCGTCGGCGCATCCTCCAGGAGCGCGAGGAACTTGTTGCAGGACGAGAAGCTGCACGAGACGAGGCTGCTTTTGTGCGGCAGCGGGATGCTGCGCACGCGGCTGCGTGACGACGCCTTGTAGATGCAGAGCACGTGCTGCTGGTGCTGCTCGTGCAAGTGCGACGCGATCGCCAGCGACGTCGAGGTGCTCTTGACAGGTGATGGTGACGACGATACGGCTAGCCCAGACCCTCCCTGCTGTTGCTGTCGAGGAGACGACGCGTTGTGGTGGTGGATCTCGGCGACCGCGATGAGCTCGCGGTTGGGCGAAATGTGGAAGCGCTGCACAGACTTGACGGCTTTCGCGTGGTGGAAAAACTCCATCGAGCTCGTCTCCGTGTTGAAAATGACCACGTGGTGCGCCGCGGAGTCCACCGCGAGCGACTCGCCCAGGAAATCGACGAGGTTGCGTACACAGGGCTGGAAGCCGAGTACATACCTGGAGGCGCACACACAATTTCGACAGTGTTGGTGTGGCATTGTGAGCCAATCGTATGAGAAAGGTGCAGCGCTGAAGGTGTGTTGACTGACGCACATTTGTTTGAGCTGAGTCTCGTCGCCTGAATGGTTTCATCGGCTGATTCTCGGTGGCTTTTTACACGATACCAGAGCGTTTACAAGGCGATTCCGTGCCAAAAAGAGCTGCACTCGGCCGATTTCCGACAGGAGGACATCACGGACCCGCAG